>JAOTQE010002247.1:0-35806 GCA_025631205.1 Nesometra sesokonis
ACTTTGATGCTACTTTGATATGATCAAGTTAATTTCAAAATTAATGTTGATGATTTTTTGGTCATTTTCAGGTGACATTATATCTTTAATTTTCGTGCCTTTCTCAGGTAACAAAGCTATCAGGAAAATAAAAACATCTAAATGATTTATTTCCATAAATATTTGTGTAGGAAAAATTTAAATTCACAAACATTACAACATGTGGAATTATTGTAATTGTGTTGAAAATGCAAAAATTTACCACTTTTACAGTAGATTCTAAAATGGTGGATTTCACAGGGATTTAAATTGGATATCTGACTTTATCCATGTTGTTATCAAATCATTTAATCACATCTTGATAGGTGTAACTCCCAATGGGAGGGTATTTCCATAGATACGACATTGTCTTTAATCTAGGTCATTGGTGAGCAAATTAAATATATCCTCATTTAATATAAATAAAAAAAATACCACCACTAAAATAATCATAATTTTGTTTAATGAATTTGTGATCAAACTGTAGTGTTGGTTTGTCTTGTGCCAGATTACAATAACATTTTTTCAATATTATTTTTGAAATTTGTTAAAAAATAAACGGAGGAAGATTCAGTATTTTTTTTAGTAAAGTAATAAGCTATTTCATGGTTTCAACTGCGCATGTGCATTACCAAGGTGAAGTAATAAAATGATGTGTGGCTCTTATTGAAAAGTATGTAATTGCTGTGCGTTGTTTTATTGCTTGACCTTAATTTGCACATGCGCAGTTGGAACCGTGAAATCGCTAATTCCAAAGAGTGGCAGCTGAAAATGAAAAAGAATTTTAATTGTATCATATTTTGTTTTTTTTTTTTACATTTGGATGACTAGCTTATCATATTCATTCTTTACAGTTACAAATTCCACCTGTTAATAATATATAAACATTTCTGTAATGTACATTTTTACATTTAAATTTTCTTTGTTGGATATAATTTTATTCTAAATTTCTCTTATACTAGTTGAAAGATTATCCCAAGATTCGCCAGGATTTGAAACTGGTGGTGGTAAGTATGCAAGATGGTTAACATGATTCTATAAATTTTTTGTAAGGTAGGATAATCAAAAAACCTAATCATATATTAATAAAAGAATCCCTATACATTAAATTGAAGAGTCCAGAACTTAAAAAGTGCACAGTTATGATGCCATCCCAATTTTTAACCTTTTAATCAGAAAATATTATACACATGTGAAAACAAACAAGTTTCATTTCACAATATATGTAAATTTGTTTGCATTTAAAAATTTAAAAATGAAAGAGGGACTACCATTTCACATTTGAAATTTTCACAGACATCTGGAGAATTAATTTATATTTTATATATTCAAAAGTTTGTGTTTATTTATTAATTACTGGTATATTAATTATTTCCAATTTTTTTGGTCCGTGGGAATATTTTTAGATTGGCCAATTCATGGGAACAATGACATGATAATTTACATAACTTAAACAACAAGTTTCATTTCATAATACTGTAACTTTGTTAGCATTTAAAATAATTCAGTCAAAAATGAAAGAGGGACTACCATTTCACATTTGAAATTTTCACAGACATCTGGAGAATTAATTTATATTTTAAATATTCAAAAGTTTGTTTGTGTTTATTTATTAATTACTGGGAAATTAATTATTTCCAATTTCTTCGGTCTGTGGGAAGATTTTTAGATTGGCCAGTTCATGGGAACGATGACATGATGCTCTACTTAACTTAAAAGTCCAAGTCTATTTTAACCTTTTCACAAACCATACTATAATACCAAATTCAATAATAGCCTGAGCTGCATGGTTTATTTTCATAAATTTTAACTGACATGTGGTGGTTGCTGCTGCAACAAATTGACGTAGCCTACGGCATTTTACCTAGATGTTAAAAGAGTGCTAAATTTGATCTAACAATGATCATCGCCCATGTAAAACTTCATTTCATGCTGGTACTTAAATGATACCCCAGAGTGAAGCTACTTATTGATAAGATCTAAAGGCCTACTGTATCTGTAGCTGTGGGCTTTCTTCTGTAAGTGTTACCATATGCAGGGTACAGTATATGAAAAGAAGTGACAAAGATTTATTTCATAATATGTATTGTTGATTGTCTTAAATATATTTATTTGATCTTTTCTATGTCTATTTTATTAGTTGTGATTATAATAATTGTCAATTTTATTCTGCTAAATTTTGCCAAATAATTTCCGCAAGGTACAATCAGCAGGTCTAATTGGCACATATCAGGAAAATTTGAGAGAAATTGCAGATGTTGAGATGATTTTAGCGGTCATTATACTAGGTTGGGTAGGTTTTGAAGGTTCAGCTGTTTTTTATTCCGTCAGCTATCAGTATTGCTAATTGTTTATGAAAACCTGTTGATTATGGTAGGACTACGATATTTTCAAACGTAAAAAACTCAACATTTTTCAAATTTATTAAGTATTTTAGTGAGGTTTTATTAAATAGGTATGTTGTATGAGTTTAGCATTGTCATCCTCATAGGTGCGCGAGTATTTTATACACCTAGGCGTAGGTCATACTGCCTACTACCCTTATGCCTACGATGACCATGCGAACCAAGGCAGCCACTGTTATCAGGCCCGTAACCAGGTACTCCCAAAGAGGGGTTTGCCTAAGGGCCCCGGTGGGGTCAAGGGGAAAAGCCCCTTTGGGGGCCGGGGATGGAGCCTATCTGCACTCCAATACTGTTTATTTGGCATATTAGTTATAATATAACTGATATGGATGATGATTTTAGCAAAGTGTGAGTGCAGTAATACCGACTACAGATGCAAAAATAGAAAAAAGGATTCGATATTGGTGGGGTGGGGGTTCGTTTTTCAAAGAGGGGTTCGCTGATAAAGGGGGGTTCGTACGAACCACTGGGCTACGGGCCTGGTTATCCACCAGGCCAACCTATCACTGTGCAGGAGGTGTGAGTTTTTTCTATTGCCCGCTTAATTCATGCAAACAGTATGCCACATTATCCTCTAAATTCAGTCTAGCCCATTAATCATAAACCCCTTTCACACAGAACTGTAAACTGGGAATATTGCGGTAATTCGCGAAAGCAGGCTTTAGTGTGAAAGGGTACTTTCCCTTCAATGCCGGCACAGTGCCGGCATTCTTTAGAACACCTCAGACCCTAGACATATTGCCGTTTTATTACCGTCACTACCTTAGGCCAGATGTGTATGGAAGGTTCCACAGTGTAATGGCTGCTTACGCATTGAATCATAACTATGCAAAGGTCAAAGTTGGGAACCTCTATTATTAAGACTGCCAATTTTACTCTTTTAGATTAGACCGTTTCACATAGGAGACGGTCATATTACCGGAATTTGACCTTTTGTGTGAAATTGTTTAGACCTGCAATAATACTGGCATGGTTATGGTAACATTGCGGTATTTTCTGTGTGAAAGGGGCTCTATTGCAGTATGTTGAATGTTAAGTAAATTGAATAGTTCCCAGCTTTGTTATCTTTTTGGAAGTCATTGAAAATCAACTTTAAACCTCTATATTATAGATATGTTCACCATTATGTAGACTTAACTTTATTGTGAGCAAGGCGATTGTACCATTTTCTTGAGGCTTAACACTTGACAATGATACCACACACTGGTTTGAGATCATAGTATCAACTGATTTAATCTTAGTTTTAACTGATTTGTTGGATTACCCCATTGACAGCTGCTTAGGCACAAAGAATTTGCTAATTATTCCTCCATCGCTAAAGCACCAATAACAAATCTTTGGGTATCTTCAGACTGACGGCTTAAGTATAGTGTAAGGCCCATAAAAACAATTATTAGTTTAACACCCTCATGTACATCATTTTGGAGAAATCCCAATTTTATTTTTATTTATTTTACTACAGTATTTGCAAACAAACGTTTTTTTTTCAGTAATATTCACTTAAAATGCTTTGGATCTTCTTAACATAAATTAAAATTAATGATTCTCAATCTCACAACACAGTACACAAAAATTAGGAATCTACAATGTTAAATATGTGCTGTAGACTGGTACACTGGTATGGCCGTCATATTTGTGTGAATCTAAAATATTGATTGATGATCTGGCCCAATGTGAGATCACTACAACATCAGAGGGTCAGTTAAAAACAAAAAAAAAAAAATCTTCCTGCCCTCATCAGATTTTATGCTTTGAAAACTAATAATTTTTTATAGGGCCTAACCAATATAAGGAGTAAAGTATTCTGTGGTGTTAAGTAACATGGTGTTCAGACACAAGGCATTGCATAAGCTAACACTAAAAAAAGTGTTAAACTGCCACGTCCACTGATTTTCTTATGAATTGCCTTACAAAATATAGTAGATAGACCAGTATAGACTGGTTGTGATTTTTGCACCATACCTCTAGGGAGATACGAAAGGACCAGCGATAAGAAACTGTAGGTTGCAGAAGCATGTACTATGAAGGGAAGGGAACTGCAGAAAAAAAACAATAATATGCAGCATGCGTTAAAAATCAAATATGCATGCCCAGCTGAGTCTTCCGGCCAAAACAGGAGTGTTGGCATGTGTGGGCTAGCATTAGTTAGGCCACAGATGTCGCTTAATCGCTGACTTACACCAATCCCTGTCTAGACTGCTGGACATAAATGTTCATATGTCGTGTACCATTAATCTGTGTTTCTGAACATAACTTTTGATTTTAACTCTATTGGAAAATGGTTTTCAATTTGTTCAGAAAAAAAGTTTACAGGAAAACATACCTGTGAACATTTGTAATGTCAAAAATGGTAGTATTCCAGGCGGGTCCTGATTATGCCAAAGACAGGAAAGTACACTTGCCATCTGCGTCCACACTATCTCTTTTTGAATTTGAAAAGAAAAAGGGTTATGTTCACCTATTCTTCCTAGTTTTCACTCATATTTTGGGATGTTTTATACTACTTTGTAGCCCAGTTGGGGGTTTAACTTATAATTTAATTGATAGGATATGAAGTATTGGCTATATTCATTATACTTAATAATAAAACAAGTTTTTGTATTGTGTTCCTACATAATCGCCATAAAACACATATAGTGACAAAAACTATTTATATAAATGTGCAAATATCGTATACTGATTTTAAAAAGTTTGATCCTATCTTGTGTAAACCTCATGTAAACGTTCACTTCCATGGACATCTTTTCCGAATTCGAGGGTGTCTGCTTTGATGTGTTCTACATCAAATTAAAGAATTTCTTTTTTTATTGTCATTTTAGCTGACTCCAGGACCATTGAGCAACAGCAGATGGATCAGATGAAATCTACAGTGGACCAGTTAGCAGGCATTATAGCTACTCTCAACCAGCAGGTACATATTCTCATGAGTTGCAGGGGTGGGTGCAGACTTTTGGAAAAGGGGGTCTGATGGAGTGGGGGGCGCCGGTAGAGAGTCAAAGTTTTAGTGGTGTCTATGGACATGTTCCCCCAGGAAATTTTGGTCCGGAATTGGCCTCAAGGGCGTGTTAAGGGATCAACCCTTGTCTTATGATTGCTGAATATTTTGTTTTATGGACAATGTTAATACTGATATATTTAACTTTCTGAAAGGGGGAAGGAGACGGAGACGGTCCAACCCCCTTAAATCCACCCCAGAGTTTTATTACTAAATTATTTTAGTCTATAGCCTAAGGCATACCCAGAACACAGTTTGAATGTGTTCATTTTTCCAGCTAAAACAAACGGACCTGAAATTGTGTTAAATCCAGTTCATCCGAATAATCAAGTTTACTGGTTTTATCATACCACTGAGACATGGTGTAATTGGATTAGCAAAAATTGTCTTTGTCCATATTTTTCATGTTGATTTGTAAAGGTATATAGTGCAATGTCTGCTATTGGTCTTGAAAATGGATCCCAAACAATGTGACAAATTTGGTGGATTCGCAATATTTGAGATGCAACTGCATGCAAATATGGTGGACTTAAATACGTAAATGGAGTCTAAAACGACCTCTAAATGTGTGCCAAGTTATATGAAAGACTCCTTCATTGGTTTAGGAGTTGTCATTCGTTGAAACAATTTTTGTCACCAGGCTTTGTAGTATGATTATAAAAGTTAATGCTATTCATTAATTTTGTAAGCAAAATATTTATCTAAAGTCATACAATACAATTCTGTTTCTTATAGACCAGTGTAAACAACTAATCTTTCCATGTTTCTTATAGATTTCCCAGTGTGAACCTGAACTAATGAATCAATGTTTCTTATAGATTTCCCAGTGTGAACCTGAACTAATGTATCAATGTTTCTTACAAATTTCCTAGTGTGAACATGAACTAATGGATCACTGTTTCTTATATATTTCTCAGTGTGAACTTCCCAGTGTAAACATGAACTAATGTATCAATATTTCTTGTAGATTTCCCAGTGTGAACATGAAATAATGTATCAATGTTTTTTTTATAGATTTTCCAATGTGAGCATGAACTAATGTATCAATGTTTCTTATAGATTTTCCCAGTGTGAACATGAACTAATGTGTCAATGATGTTTTTTTTATAGCTCGCCCAGTGTGAACATGAACTAATGTGTCAATGATATTTTTTATAGCTCTCCCAGTGTGAACATAAACTAATGTATCAATGTTTCATATAGATTTCCCAGTGTGAACATAAACTAATGTTCCAATATTTCTTATAGAGTTCTCAGTGTGAACGTGAAATAATGTATCAGTGTTTCTTATAGATTTCCCATTGTGAACATGAACTAATCTATTAATGTTTCTTATAAGTTTCCCAGTGTAAACATGAACTAATGTATCAATGTTTCTTATAGATTTCCCAGTGTGAACGTGAACTAATGTTTAGTAATCAGTGTGAGTGTGAACAGCCAGCATGTGTGGTAAATTTTCAAAGCTATCGTAATGGACAAGTCTGGCAGCAGGACCCCTGCACAGCATGCGTATGTGAGGTGAGTGCCGGTCAAGTTACTTGTACTGGTCAAGGATTCTTGCCTGTTGTTTATTGAAAATGTTATTCTCAAATCATGGTTTAATTAAATAACTCTTAATTTGATGTAATTTTGTTTCGAATTTTCAAGCTTTGCAACTCAAAAAAGAGTAAAGATAAGGCTAAAAATGTGTTTGGCATCCCCTGTTGAAATTTTATGATTTTGCATAACAGTTACTAAAGCAAAACAAGGGTGTATTAAAAAAACATTCTGTACTTATCCTACAGGTGATCACGTTTTGAAGTACATGTAAACTTTTTTTTTAGTTGAAGATGCTAATCAATCAATCAATATTTATTCTGCAAAGCCACATAAACATTACACTTAGAATTACAATTGAAATTTTGCAATGAGGTACAAAGAGAAAACTTAATTTCTGTTTGGTATGTACCCCTCTAAAAATGTAAATAAATTATATATAAATAAAAATTCAATTAACACAAAAGTCTAGGGATAGGATAATATATTATTTGAAATTCTAATTGTTGTTTTAAAAAGCTTAAACAGAGATTTTCTTCCACCGTTCTTTAGTAAGAGCAATTAATTGATGAGATCCTGTTTATGTTTATTTACAATAAACATGTTTTTAGGTACATTTTGTAAATGTTATTTTTCAAAGTCAACGGAAAAAAATACAGGAAGTCAACAGTTATTTATCTTTAAAGTTGATTTTCTCCAACGTGTTTTCATACATGTGTTTTAAATTGATTTTTCTCTAGTTATACTGAATCTATGAACCTCATTTAAAAACTTCAAAAACCAATTTAAAGCTTATAATCTCCTCTATCCAAATATCACAATACCTCAATTTTGGTTTTCTGTACAAGACAACTCATTTTGCGAAAACATCTCACATTTTTCTCTTTAATTTCTAACAGAACGGACAGGTGATATGCTCTGTACTGGTTGATAAGCTTGAATGTCGTGACCCTTGCTCCCTTAACCCATGTCATAATGGGGGTACCTGTACCGGGTACCCTGGTTACCTCAACTACACCTGTGCATGTCCCCCAGATTGCTCAGGTCGGCACTGTGAGCTGAGGGTCAGTTTCTGTAGCTTGACCCCTACTGTTGGTCGGTGTGATGAATACGTTCCAAGGTTCTTCTATAACATGTATGCACAAAGATGTGAGCAATTTTCAGGTGAGTACAACTTGATTTTTTTTGTAGAAGTACCTCTTGTGCAGAGAGCCATGTTGAATAAATGGTAGAGTAATGATGTTTGCATGAGTATACGATATCATCATTTATGTGTTGTTATATATAGTAACAACAGAGTAATTTTTACCCAGTTTACTGAAACGGAGTAAAAAAATACGGTATTTTTCGCAAAAAGTACTATATTTTATACACAAAATTTGTTGGGAAAAATATAGTATTTTAAATATGGTATTTTTGTGTGCATCTATTTCTATTTCCAAAATAATACTGTATTTTTACAATACCATATAAAATATGGGTTTTTTTGGCAGCAGAAATAGGCCCTATTTCTTGTCACACTTACCTATATTGAAATTGGTTATTAGGCTCGACAAATCTCCAGACTTAGTAGCCTATTAATTGCAAATTACAATTTTTTTTCTAACATACTGAGTATTTGGTATATTACATGACAGATTTGAGCAGTCAAATTATATCTAATAATCTCCCTAATGTAAAAACATTTAATTAACTATAATGCTAATGATTATATGAAATTAGATAACAAATTGTAATGCTTGGAACGTCGGAATTATTGGATCAGAATTACAATGCATCATTCCAATGTAAATTCTATTTATTAGGCTGTGATGGCGATCATAAGAACAACTTTAAATCGCAAGCTGCATGTGAAAACCTGTGTATGCGGGGAGCTTGCTGTCAACGTTTCTACACTAGAGGGCGTGGTGGTAGCACTTACCGTGCTTATAATATTGTTGAAGAAGGGGTGAAGTGTCAGGTAGAAATTTTTTTAAATTTGTATAAATTTTTACAGTGTAAATGTTATTATCAGTTCATTCATTTTATTTCAGATACCCTATCCATAGATAACAAAACATATATATATAATTAATAATATACCATGTACTGGCTCACTTATTAAATTTCCTACTGACATCTCTAATATATTAATTTAATTCATCTCTGGTACATTCTAGTAAGAAGCACAAATATTATTTAACATCAAAATTAAATGACATCATAATCAACAAAAAAGAAAAAAGAAACATTATTGGAATTTAACAATTTTGACATTTTTATTAACTATGACTTCATTTAAATTGTTTAATAAAAGTAAATTTTGTCATTGTATACAAGTTACATCAAGTTTTTCTTTTGTTTCCTATAGGAATGAGTTCTGTTTATCAATTTGTCATTGGTAATGTTATCATAGTTCAAACGGGTCTTGAGATTGATTATTTAATGTTTTTTTTATTTCAGGAAACTAGCTTAGAGCAGTGTAAAGCTATCGCAACATTCAATCCATCCCGTGAACGCATTTCAGGGGTAACAGCGTTTCATGTTGGTCATTCTTGCTCTGGTGGAATATGCGAAATATCAGAGAAATGCACTGTCGGAAATAATACATATGAAGTTGGAGAACGTTTTAGATCAGGATGCGAAGAATGTTTGTGCCGTCCTGGGGGAATCATAAGTTGCAGGTAAACTTTTCCATGACATTTTATATATTTTATATGTCTTTTATACTGAAGTTTGCTTAGTTGATACTTTTAGCCCCAACTGGTCAAATATAATAAACATGAACTACTATATATCACTAATAGACATAATAATGATATCATTGAAACATGAACCATTTTTCTTTTTCCTTTCGATTTCATTTTTGCAGTGTTTGTTTTTAAAGTGTGCTTTTTATAGATTAACTATGATATCTTGTTTGTGCCCAATCTCGGGAAGTACTTTTTTTGTTTATGTACAAATAAAAGAAAAAGATTTTTTGTTAGAATTTGGTAGAATTTCCACTTTTGCTGGGTTTATAATCATTCCCAAATCTTGCCATTGGTATTGACCATTTATGGTTGAAGACCATAAATTTAGGTAGTATTGTGCGGTGCCAAAGGCATTTAAACAAGTTGAACAACAAACTCAGATGAGTTTTTTTTATAGCTTTTTATACCGTTAATTACGGGGAAAAAAACCTAGTTTCGCCCAAACGGGTGTTAATATCAGACAGCCAGTGGTTTTTATGCTGAAACAGCCTGATATGCCAACCCTGCAATTAACTGGACATTTTTCACAGTGGGGAAATTTTTTACGACTTTATCTGTTTTTAATCGCTTTTTCAGTGTTTTACTGGATTTGAACATGGTTGAATACAAATAAGGAGTATTTTTTATGTTTATAGAGAGTAGTGTAGTTATCTTCTATTCATAATTATTTTCAATACCATCAAATCTTTTATTTGTTGGAGCATGGACCATTGGAGATCGTTAGAGTGTATAAGGTTGCTACTGTAAAATTGTTGTGATCATAGTGCCCTCTCTTGCTCTTGGATATAAATTTACCTTTTTATAAAATGTAGTACAGTGAATGCATTGACAATAGTACTCAGCTTGTTTCAGAAAACAAATAGATTGGAAGCAACATCACCTATATCATTAGTCTTGTCATCCGGTGTTTTAAATCAGAGTTTTATGCAAACACATACCATACATAGATAAAAAATGGAGTTTTACCCTGTTGCTTTTTCCGATTTTTTCCCGAATGGGCCCTTTAGAGAGTAACAAGTTTCACCATTATGTGTCACAGGATCTTCAATAAATTATGTAAGCTCTTGTGCTGCTAATAAAATAATTTGTTGAAGGAATAAATTAGAACCCCAAAATTAGTAAAATAGCTCACTTAATTTATTGAAGGTTTATTGTTGTATTTAATTTTTTTTTGCATAGTTACAGTCACAATTAAATATATAAAATATTTGAATTCATATTATAATATGCAAAAATGCATCTATTATTTATTCAGATGTACAAAGTTGGTTGTTCGGAAGGAAATACGAGACATGACAACCACAGAAATTGAAAGATTCCAAAATTCTGTGCAGGTTCTACGTAGTTCAGGCCAGGGTAACGAATGGGAGCAATATCGTGATCTTTACAGCCGTCACGTCATGCATGCACAATCCACGCCTTTTTATCTTCTGTGGCACCGAGTGTTTCTACGTACTGTGGAGAGGCGGTTACAGGTAAGAAATATGTCTACAATATGAGTGGTTTTTACTTTGCCCTTCATATCAAACATTGTCCTTCATAACTGTACATCTTTTACATTTAAAGGTTATTCTTGCTGTTCCATTTCTTGTCCATTTCTATTTTTCCGTTGTTGTTTTTGTTGTTGTTGTAACCAGGACATTAATATGTGTGAAATTTAGAATTAGTGAAAAAAAAAACACCATGGTGCAATTCAAAATTTTACAACACTCTTAACTGACCATGCCATTCAGGGGAGGATGCAGACTTTCGGAAAAGGGGATCGGATTGGGGGGTGGGCTAGTAGAGAGTCCAAGTTTTAGTGGGTCCGGGGCATGCTCCCCCGAAAAATTTTGGTCTTTAGACGTCCGGAAATGGCCTCAGGGGCGTGTTAAGGGATCAATTCTTATCTTATGATTGCTGAATATTTTCGTTTTTTACAGACAATGTTAATAATATTGATACATTTATGTTCTGAAAGGGGTGGAGGCAGAGCCAGTCTGCCCCCCATTAAATCTGCCCCTGCCATTCATAGATGTGTCCTACTGGTTTTAGAAATAATTTTATGCCTTTAATAATATTTGGATGCAACCTCTGTGTGTAGACCAATGAGCAGTCACACTTCCTTTTTTTCTTTTTTATAACTAACTATTCTGTATGATACTTTAATGAATGAAATATTTCTTTTTACAGGAAATAGACTGCTCTATTGCTCTCCCTTACTTTGACTTCACAACAGATGTTCAGAATTTCTCACGTGCCATTATTTGGCAACCAAACTATTTTGGTGGTGATGGTGATGGAGATTGTGTTCCTGATCATCCCTTCCGTGATTTTGTCACGTGGGACCCGTGTCTCATCCGCAAATTCCAATCAAATATCAACTTACCAACTAAAGTAGACATCGCTCGTGCTTTAGTAAATGCAGATTTTGATGCATTTACCAAGTCGGTGCAGATGTACATTGGCTACCTGTTTGCTTTTACAGGTGGTCAGATGAGCTCAGCCGTGGCACCTTACGACCCCCTCTTTTTTGCATTCCAATCGTACGTTGATATGCTCTATTGGAGATGGCAGCAGATTCATGGGAGAGAAATCTACCCAAATTTCATGAGAAATGTCAAAATGATTCCTTTCAACCTGCGACCTATAGATGCTTTTGATCTCGAGGGCGAGTTGTGTGTGACTTATGCTTTACCAACATTTGGAGATCCTTGTAACATTACAGAACCATTGTTCAACTCAGAAGGTTATGATATTTCTGGATTTGACAGGAATGGATTCAATCGGCATGGATATGATAGGTAAGTGTCAAATTAGTTCTATAAATTTATTGTATGTATTACTTAACCTCTTTTATTTCTATTTGTGAAGTATTAATACATTTCTGACAAATACAGTATGAATGAAACGGAAAACCTACAAAATAGGTTAAACAGCCTTCTTTTTTGTTTTCACTGGTTGCAATTTAAAATCAAGCAGATGATCTCGCCGGTATATAAAGTGTGCTCCTTCACCGAACAATATCTCCCATTGTTGCATATATATATGCTTTTTAGAACAGTAAAAGTATTTATTTGATGTGAATCCATTGTTTTTCGTTTAGATTTGGTTTTGATATTTATGGATTTGATCGCAATGGGCGTGAAGATCGCCGTGATGTATACATCTTCGCTGGGTATGATTTTGATGGCTATAATCGTGCAGGCTTTGATCGTAGGGGATTTAATCGCTATGGATTTGAATATACAGGTAAGCAAAGTCATTTATTTTGCTTTTATTTTATTTCTTGCATATTTTTGTAAATATTTTTTATAATACCTTACTAAATTAATTTTAATTTTGCTTTAAAGGTTTCAACAGAGATGGGTACAACATTAATGGCTATGATATTTATGGATTTGATCGCTATGGCTACAATCAATCTGGATATGATCGACGTGGTTACAATCACTATGGATACAATAGCAACAATGAACCAGATATAACCAGTTATTACAAGAATGGGGGATTTAGTGATTATTGTTTGAACCGGGATGGTGTGAATCAAGCCGGTTTTGACCAGTTTGGCTTCACCCTTCAGGGTTACAATCATGAATTCTGTTCATACTCGTTTATGGGTCCACACACTTTATGGATCTCCTACCGTCTTGATCAGATCCTGTTTTTTCAGACATTCCAGTTTTTGGAGACAATCGAGCGTGTTTGCCCACCCTTGTCGCAGTTGCCAGATGTGTGGTTTCAACAGACATGGACGAGTCCACAAAAAGTCATTTCTGGAGCACAAGGGTCTATAACCAGGTTTCCTGCCTCTGTCTTCACTTCTAGGTAAGAATCACTTCTTTAAAAGTATATTCATGGTTCAGAGAAGGTGCTAGAAAAATCCTCTACCCACCTTAATGTGTATTTTAAGACTTTCCACTCAGCCTAAGTCTATGAATAATATAAAAATATTGTTTTAATTAATTTTACCACCCACTCTATGGTTTTTGGCTATATCCATTGTTGTCAACATAGGAATGGAGATATAGTGTGATATAATATAATTTTGATACTTCCATAAAACTTGCAAATATCAATTCTGGTATAAAATCTGGTATTTCATGGAATGTGGGAGTCTTTATGGTGACTGTAAAGCCACAATCATATTGGACTTTCTGTATAAACAGTATAGAAAATTTACTTGACAGGAAACTTACCTGAACCACATTTTTAGTTTAAAAAGAGTCACTTGCTCAGAAAAACTGACCATATTAGTTTTACCAAGAAGGAAAGTCCACTGCAAACAGTGCAACTCTGCCGAATTTCCAGGGTTGTATTACTGAATCATCCTCATTGGTTTTTGTGACAATGACCAATGAGTTGTGACTTTTAATGTCAGAATGTTTTATTTTACAAGTTTTAGTCTAGCTTATGGTAAAATTAACCCCATTAAATACTCCATGTGCGAACAATGGAAAGGTGTGACCTTTGGAATGTTACCCATTGTCTTGGTAAAATATTTTTTTTTAAAATCCACTTTGATAGTGATTTTAGACAATCCTGGAGACTTTCTTAGATAGCTAATGGCATATGTATACAGCTCTTCAAAATGGCGGAGATAAAGATGTTAGACTTGCTTTCTATAGCTCTCAGCAGATCAAATATTCATAATATTTCAATATTCTGCTCGATTTTATTATAAAAATATTTTTTCTTCCATTTTCAGTTTTTGCTTTGAGGTAGAAAATCTTCTTAGCAGTTGTGTTTGTGAGGAGAGCTATGCCACATGTTCTTTCAACCCTTGTACTATTAACAGGGCCAGGTGCAATGCTTATCCTGCTGCTGTCTGTGTTATTGATGTTTGCGGAGGGTGCAATGTCAAGTGGATTGACAATGATGAAGTTGTGGATTGTAGTGGGGCACATTCAGAAAAAGGTAGCTAGGCTAGTACTATTTATACTTTTCCAACTTTCATTCAATTCATTTCAAATTATTCAAGAAAACCCCAAAACGGGGAAGATAAAATACATTATAAAACAAACCTATTCAAGTACAATATGCAAATTAAAATGCCTTTGTTAAGTTTGTGATAGTATAAATATCATTATTAAAGATACACCGGTTTACTATCACAAATTCCATGGTTTACACAATAGTGTTGTTCTAAATTCACCTTTAGACGTTTTTTGTATGCATGGCTTAAAATAAGAGAGAAAAGAAATATTTCTGTCGATATTACTCTTTATCCTATCAACGAGATTATATGACCTGTTATGATTTGATTCACAATTAAGAAGATGACAATAAAATACCCTTGAGTTGGAGTTATTAACAAGGAGTTGTGACAGGAGATCAATTTGATTAGCCAAAATAATGTCTTTAATCTTGGGTAAGTTTAAACGGGTTTAAAGCATGAAGCAATGGTGTAAATCTACAATACTTAGGGATACCCAGAGCAGTTTTGAACTTGCTTAGCATTTTATTATAAAAGTCTAATTACATTACAAATCTAAGTATATTACATTATCCAAGGATACAAGTTAGGAGAGTTTACACATTGATTACCAAGCACCAAGATCGGAACCACACCGCTGTTTCAAACATGAAGTTTAACTTCAATACTCGACCCCAATTTACGCATACCTGCACTTTGTAAAGAGAAGAAAGCTTTTTGATATACACATAATGTTCATCAGGGTGCGAATTACTTTTTAAAATACAATCCCATGATACTCCAAGATATTTTACAGAATTCGGTAACATCTGTTGACAAAGCAAGTCAACCTTCCAATTGATAAATTTTAGTGATTTTAATTAGATATTGTTCTTTAAATTGGCTTGGTGCTCTTATATGTGGCAAAGCCAAACCAAATGAGACAAGTCGCAAATGCTAGTTTTCCACAATGGGCAGAAATTTAAAATGATCATTTTCAAATTTCATTTTATTTAAAAAATATACAGTTCATACATTCAACTTTCATACTACCTTAACAATTTTAATTTTCAAATATTTTATCAAAAAATGTTTTAAAACTGGAATTTAAAATGACCTTGCTTATTCAATGTAAACTGATAAACAATTTTCAAATGCAGTTTTCTCCAAACTTACATTTTAAATGTTCGAACTTCGATTGTTCATAACTTCGCAAGGAAACATGGTATGAAACTGATTTTCTTGCATGTTAAAGTTAATAATGTGTAGTATTATAATCCATAAAAAACTAAATTTTTATTTTTCTGACTTATGTCTCATTTGGCTTGGCTCTGCCACATATAATAAAATGTTTGTATTTGAGGTAATGGGTTGGAATCTAGCTGCTGGTTTTTTCCCAGTTCTTTTCTTTGTATTCAGCAAGATAACGAAGTGGTACATATACAGACAAACAGGAGCTTATGAGATGTTTAATTTTCCATCCTCATTTTCTACTATCATTAATCACAAGCTCCCTAATGACTAGGATATAATGGGGTTGTATTTTCAATTAATATGTTTTTATGTGCTGTTATTATGGAATATGCAAACATGTTAATTGATTTGATTATTTCAAAGATCGATGTGATGTTGATGGTAAAATTTATCAGCATGGAGAAACCTGGCAGCCGGATCCTTGTATAACATGCACTTGTCAGGTATGCATATAACTAATTTTAAAAACCATTGCTTGAGAAAAAAAAATGCACTATGTATTTATTAAATTCACAAAGAATGTTCTGTTACCGTCTACAGACCACAGTTTTTTAGCAACTCAACAAACTTGGTCACAGTGTTCTGTAGTTGTAGACCTTTAGGGGATTACGTTTTAAAGGTGCAGAGTCAAAGGTCAAAATTAACAGAAAACGACTATCTACATGTTAAGCCGGGAAAATGCATTGTCCGACGGTCGTACGATAGTCGCACGACTAAACCGTTGCTTCCTGTGTTTTTGGTTTCCAGACATGATGAGAGCCTTCTATTCGTCGGCTGAGGTTTTTTTTACTGATTCAACATGGAAATCACTAAAAAACTGTCGGCTGACGAGTAGAAAACTGTCATCGCGTCTGGAAACCAAACACACACGAAGCGGCGGTATCTATGTATGACCGTTTCACGATGCAGTGAGTGCCCGGCTTTAGATTGTATTAAAAACAGTGGCGGCGCTAAGGGTGGGCGAGAGAGGCTACAGCCCCCACCTCGGTGGGGAACTTTGCCCCCTCCCCCTCGTCGGGGAATTTGTAAGACCAGTAGAGTCCCAATATACCAAAAGGCCTTAAAACTTTTTTTTTATTTGCTTGTCAAACTGAAAACCAGGAACACGCTCACCTTGAACTTGCCTACCTCTCGGGGGCGCCCTCCCTGTCGGGCACTGCTCTGCTTTTGAGGAATTCTGGTGCCGCCACTGGTTAAAAAAAACAGTAATTATTCAGTTTTAAAGTGCTTTTATACACATTATTTCATGAAGCATAATTGTACTTATGACAGTGGTTGGAATAGTGGTTTCAAACTATCAGCCTCAGGTTTACATTAAATGTTACCATAGAAACTGGTTGTGCACAAATATTTGCTTACATACCTAATTTGAATGCTAATGTCATAACTGTAATGACTTATTCCATACAGAAGAAGAAAGTTTCATGTGTAAATGAGACGTGTCCAACAACTTTCAGCTGTTTACATCCTGGGAAGCGGTCAAATGAGTGCTGCCGACGTTGCAAAGGTTAGTAAAACTTACATCTAGACTTCGTAAAACTGTATATCAATACTGTACTGTACTGTATACTGTATTGTAAGTAGTGGCTAACATTTTTTTTGCAAATGGCAATCTGAGTTTTTTTAGAAAAATAATAAGATTGGTGAAGCATATCAAAAGAAGTAGTAGTGCTGCAGCTAGGTGGACAACATCATTGCCTACGAATCTTGAGGCCTGGGTTCAATCCTGCATGAGTGCTAGAATCATTCTCATGACTGTAAATAATGGCACTGCCTAGCTTAGACCGAAAAAAAAAATACAGCATTCAGTTAAAATTTACACAGGAAATAGGTGGGTTTTCCATAACCGTTTAAAATCAGCTAGTTTGTTAGATTCACGTATAAAGGCTGGAAGATTATTCCATCATTTTGGTCCAAGAACACTAAAACTCTTGGCAGCAGATAATCTTGACACATCATTAGATGACCTCAAACCACCACAACGCAAGTCATATTTACTAATGATACTCTTTAAATACATGGGAGCAGATCCATAGACTGTGGAGTCTCCAAGAATTTTGTCTAATCTTCCAGGCTCCCAGAATTAAACAATTTCTACTAAAATTTAATTTTGTACAGGTTTTATGAAAGCTTTGCAGCCTCAATTGACCAGTATTTTTAAAAATGTATATTGACTATAAGCAACTATGAAGTTAAGCAATGTTTTGGTATTAGCATATTTTAATATTGATGAAACATGCCTGGATCAATAATTGCTTAATATAATATACAATGTGCAGAGGTTATAAATAAGGGTACTAATACACACATTTCAGGAAGGGTACACATTATAAACAGTGGTCGGATGATCACGACAAAATCTCCAGGATTTCTGTTTTTACACCTTGGGACATGAGCATGATATATTTTATTTTATTTGAACAATATTTTATGAGGGTGGTCCATCCAGCCAAAGCTGATCATTAGGGGCCCTCAAAGCATAAACTAAACATACAAAGTAAATATAAAACTATATAATAAATTGTAAAAAAGAAAATTTAAAAAATATATAATAATAATGATAATAATAATAATAAAATATGTATGTAGGTATGTATGTACATACGTACGTCCGTCCATCTGTATGTATGTATGTATGTATGTATATATATGACATGAAAAAAATATATATACACATATAAACAAAATAAAATATATAAAGATATACACATATATACATAAAACATAGACAATAAACAGCAAACAAATTTGAAAGCGACAGAAAATGAAATATAGTATATTGTACATCCATCCTGTAATTGCCAACATTTCTTGCTGTTGGATGTGAATGAAATAAAAATAAAAGTGCTCACAGAGGTTAGATATGTTTTTTATTTTTCTGTCTTTTTTTTTAATAAGAACACCATCTACCACCCTGCCGCTATCCTGGCTTTTACATTGGTGACACGAACAAATGAATGGGTTGTGCATTTGAATATAAAGCAATTACAAATTAATAGATTTAATAATCGCATTTTTATTCTATAGATTGCATTTACCAGGATTACTTAATAAAAAATGGTGCGAATGTTATTCTGGATGAGAACAGCTGTGAAACATGTCATTGCCAGGTATGTAATCAGATTTCACTTAATTTCAGATATTTTGCTTCTCAATATTACAAAAAAAAATGAGCAAGATCGAATGTATAGTGGTTTGCATGCTTTTTAGGTTTGTGGGTTGCTCTACTCTATGTATGTACAGTTCTTGCTAAAACCCATAGTTTGTGATTTTGTGGTAAAAAAAAAATCACCTATAGGATATGTGCAGTACATAATTGTGTACATGTGTGTAGAAAACTGGTCATATTGTATACCTTTAAAATTTTATCAGTAACCCTAACAAAAACCACTGTGGGTTTGCATGAGCCTAAAAAGTTTTTAGACAAGTAGCCTCTGATTTATCCTTTCTTCCCTCAATCTTTTACTTAGTTTATAGATGTTTACTTATTTCTTTTTATGGATAACACTTAAACCAAGTTAAAGTTATAGAATTTCAACAACATCATTTATATATAACTATTTATATACAATATATTTAATGTGTATGCAGTTGAAGTCTTTAAATAATATTTTCAAATCAATAAACATGTAACGTTTGCTACTCTTGAGTAGCTTACAACTACATACGTGGTGTACCGCAAACGTTACATGTTTATTGATATCTCACCATGCAAACCTTCAAGCAATATATTTTCAAATCATTTGTCTAATTTTTCTGATTTTTTTCATGCATGAGAAAAAATATGAGGTATGCGTGAGATGTCTGCAGTGGGTGCCCATATGTGAAATTCATGCATTAATGTGTTATGTACATTGGATATCAATTCATACTTTTGTTTTTTTTTAAATTTTTCTAAAAGGAAGGTAATGTCAGGTGCCAGAATCTACCATGCCCAGCTGTACATTGTGATAACCCGATGACTCCTAGAGGAAGCTGCTGTCCTGTGTGTAATGGTATGAAACCTAAATATTTCAGAATATTTAAGGGGCCGTTCACAACTATCAACATTTTCACGAGCGTACAAACTGTATACTAGGGGGAGGGGTCAATACCCGCCCTACGCTTTCCAATTTCAAACAATTTTGATCCATATTCTCGCTTCCATCTCGTCTGATCAATGGCCTCTCGTCTTGCTGGAAACTTTTCCGGCTGACCATCAGTTCACTTTATGATCGAGAGATGACCATCTTGTGTATTGCATTATATAAGATCGATATGCCATCTTTGGAACTTAACACAAGTGAAAATAATGGGAGGGGCGGGGGTCTTGAAAAGTGTATGGTTTGTACACTTGTAAAAATGTTGATAATTGTAACTAAAGTAACTGAATATAAAGTATTATAACTCAGTTTTGTACAGTTTACCTGTTGAATAATAATGATATACTGCAGCTAGTTTACCACTGTTTGTATAGAGAGAAGGAGTCAATATTATGCACCTTATGAAGGTTTCGAACCTGATTGGTCAATCACTTTCTCACAGTCAAGGCTTAGATGTCAAATCTGGAGGGGTAGGCATAGGCAGCCTAGGAAAAGAAATAAAAATTTGTTACAAGCTTAATTTTATTTTGAGTGTGTGGCTTATTTTCTTGAATCTTATTCAAGGCTAGCACTAGATGTACATATCATAAGCTAGGAAGCCAAACCGAATTCAGGGACGGATCCAGGATTGTGACTTAGGGGGGCTTAAATCCAGATTTTGGTTTTGACAAGCAAAAAAAAAACTGCTTTAACAGGTCTGACTAAGCCTCTGGGAGCTCTTACACACTGCAACTGGACATCTACTGTATTTTTATTAGCCCATTCTTGTTTTTTCTCCGAAAAACATTTTTTTTGGGCCAATTTTAGTAGGGGGAGCTTAAGCCCGTTAAGACCCTCCTCCCCCTTTATTTAATTCACCACTGGAATTGTTTATTAATATACCTTAATTTTGCATTGAACAGTGTAATTGAAATATAATTATAAAACTCTATGCCAATTTTTGGGGATACAAATAAATAGTATACTTGCTGTGGCAAAATGTTGTACTCTTTGACTCGTACAATATTTTGGCACAGCTCAAACAATATTTTGCAGTATTCCCTCACAGCATACATTATTATGTAAATAGTGTCATGTTTTTTGAGCTACCCGTTGGAAAAAATAATGGTAGTGACAAGGCAGATTTAGGTAGTTAACAGTGTTAACCTTAAACTACCATACACCAGCCTTGTTACCTATCTACCACATAAACACATTATTATGTGATTATAACAAAAACACAAATCTCTCAATTAACACAAAGTCAGCTTCCCTCTCATGGGAAACTACCAGGGATATGGTCAGCAATGCCCTACAAGCACATAGGAAAACACAACCATTAATAGACATTTGGTCTAATTAGAACTGACATCATAACAATCAATCATTAATGACCTTAAGGTGTCAATAACATCAACTAATATACTACCTAGTTACTTGGTAGTTATGTAGATCTTCCAAGTAATTTAACATGGTAGATCCACCTAGTTGGAGGGTGTTACTTTTTTCATTGGATTTTTGAAAACTATTTCAGTGTGAAGGATATACCCATTAAATTTGGAGGTACTTCTAGTCGTGAATGGGCTGTACATCAGGGGACAATCCTGTAACTTTTTTTCAAAAAGTGTAGTAATTTCTTTAACACTCACATGTTGTACATGAGACCAATGGCTTAACATCTGATCATTCAGACATGCCATTAACTTGACCTCCAGTTAAAACACAATGAGAGTAGTGATGGTGTGACCCGATTATTAAAGTTCTTCACAGTTAAGCTGAGCAACATCGTAACTCCCATCAGTTAATTAAAAGTAACAGAATGATCTATTACACATTATTTTTGTTCATCCTTATCCGTTTATTTTTATCTCTGTAAGCCCCTGAGACCACAATAGAATACAATAGTCTCAGGTAAGCTCAGATATACCAAAGGTAGATGTTGGTTGTAAACAAATTTAGTTTTCTATCTAGCTCCCATTACCAAATCTCAAATTCCTACCGCAAAACCAGCCCAAGACTTTGTTGAATATATTTTTACCTGACTTCTTCATTTTTTTAACAGTAGGCTGTGATTTTAACGGAGTTCGGATGCGTGATGGCGAATCAATACCTCTCGGTGATTGTGATACGTGTACGTGTATGAATGGTAATGTCACGTGTGAAAAGCACTGTCCTCAGCTGATGTGTGAAGACCAGTTCATACCACCAGGAAACTGCTGCCCTCAATGCCGTAATGGATGTGAATACGAAGGGATGAGGTTTGATAATGGAGACTTCTTTACTCCAATGTCTAATCCATGCCTACGATGTTCCTGCATGGTATGATTCTTGATATATATTTAATAGACATAGGCAACATTTTATTGTGGTGCTTTTAATAGACTTATTGCAATAAAAACCCTCCATTACGAACCCCGATTTTACGAAACCTCAATTTTATGATTGCCTATAACAGCCGATGATGTCATTAATATTTATATTTTAATTACAATTAATAGATGTATTTCCATGAATAATAAATATATATGTAATATTTTACTGTTAGTAAAATATTCTTTAACATTAGTATATCATATACTTCCAAAATATCAGATCTTCACAGTATAAACAGCACTTCTGACCAGCTCCCAGTTTGTTAATAACCTAGGCTTACGTACTAGTATTTGATTGAATAAAGCTTAGTATTATATCTAAGTATAGCTATAAATGATATTTAATACAACCAACTATATTATACAACACGCACTAGGCTAGTCGCTTCGTGGCTGCACCCCTCAGTAAATAGTACTATTTGTTATGTACCAATGTCTATACTTTTAACCAGTAACTCTCAAGGCAATGTATATTTGTATATTATTATATGCTTTATGTTTACTGTTTGTTTATAGGATTCTCTTGTAAGATGTAACCCTACTAAATGTGAAGATCCAGGCTGTGACAACCCAGTTATAATCTTGGGAAGTTGCTGTGAAACTTGTACAGATAGTAAGTCATTTGGCGCAGCAGTGGAGGGAGCAGTTGGCGCAGCGGTGGCATTATGGACTTTCAATCACGAGGTCGGTGGTTCGATGCTCACTCTGATCAGCTGTTTATGTTCCTAGGCAAGACACTTTATCCATGTTGCCTCTCTCCACCCAGGAGTATGAAAGGGTACCTGGGAGGTACAAATGGCATATGTGCTGATTACAGCTGCAACATTGTGGAATGGATTGTATTCCATAGGCATTTGTTCCAATGATTTGGGGTAATAATTGTCAAGCGCTTAGAGGCCTTGGCAATAAGCGCTATATAAATGTCACATATTATTATTATTATTATTATTATTATTATTATTATTATTGTTATTATTGTTATTATGGTTATTGTTATTATTATTGTTATCATCATTATTATTATTATTATTATTATTAAACTTATATACATTTGGTATTAATAAAAATATTTCACTGTGGAATGTGAGATGGTTGCTTGTGGTTGCAAGTGTCATTTTGGTTCCATAATTGGAAGTTTAAATTCAATGTTTAGAAGTTTTGTTCACCATAAATATTTTTTTATGTAGTCTTTCTTTATACTGGATAGCAACTTCCATTATCATCCTACTGCTTTAAAAATTGTCCACTAACAAAAATATAAAAATTCAAAGTAAAAAGCAAACATTAAAATGTATAGTATCAAATGTACAGAGAAAAGTAACTAAAAAAGTTTCAAGATATAAATATCACAAAAAGTAAAAATTAAAGTAACAAATATGTGTATAATGAAAATTACAAGCAAACAAACACCTTAAACTAAATTAAATTTTAATTTTCGATAGTATACCGGCTTCCATTTATAACATAAAGTAGACTTAATAGGCAAGTAAGCTATAGGTTATATAGAGAAAAATTAAACAATTATTAATTTTTTTTTAAATTTATTTTATATCGCATATGGCAGGGAGTTTCCTCAAAGCTTACAGAGGAACTGCATCATGTTTTGTAAACAATGTCTCATTTTAAGGCTTAGTGCGTTCCCCTGATATTTAGGTTTTGTGAACGAACCTGATTCAGCCGGGCTCAACACAGAACCTTAGTATTGGAAGGCAAGCATGCTATTTTAACCACCAAGATATGCCACTTGTTAATGACTACAGTATCCTAGGAGTTTTAATTCAATTCAATTTAGTTTAATTAATCAACAAACAAACAATAAAAGTGCAACAATTAATATGGAGTGATTTTATATATTTATTTTATTTTTATTTTATTTTATTCAGATTCCAACCAACAGCGATGAAAACCGCCACTAACAGGTTTTGTAAAAAATATGATGAAAGGGTGACACTTTAAAACTCTAACAAGCTTGATATTCAATGCCCTTTTAATTGAAAACAGTCAACTTAAATAGCTGTTACACTAAATAATAATTAAACCTAAGACAAACAATATGATATTATAATTCAAAATTATACTAAAAATGTAATTTAATAAAAGAGACGATGATTTTTAAGTTTTGAATTAAAATTTGGCGCATTTTGTATTTCATTTAAAAATCAATTAAAACTATTATATTACATAAAGCTAAGCAGAAGATTTAAGATTTCATAGGTAAAAAATATTAGAATATAAATATAATTTAATTTTATTCTTTTACTTTGGAAATGTCATATCCATATCTATCATCGGCCTAAGCCTAAAGAAAAATTAAAGAAAAAATCCCTAACAACTATACATTATTATCTATCGCAATAAAAATAAGAAGTATAATACAGATATATAACATGATATATTGTAGATACAATATTAAAATACTTAATTAAAATATAGTTTGGAATAAAAAGATAAATAAGAGTCATTATTTTTTAATTAAAAGTTATTGGCGATTGACAGTTTTAGTCCAAATCGATTTCTTTTTTTTCTGAATCATTGAAATGTGTGTCCAGCAGTTTCACAAGCATTTTCTAGCTATTGCTTTTTATATTGTGCATGCACAGAATGTATTGATAATGGCAGAATCTATGAAGACGGTCAAAAGTGGATATCTGCCGACCAATGTGATGAGTGCACTTGTGTAGGAAACACGGTTACCTGCCAACCGGCTCAGTCTTGTCAACGAGAGTGCAAGAATGGGTATTTTGCTCCAGGCCAATGTTGTTCTGATTGCACAGGTAACTCGAATATCATTTTTACTTATTTTCAAGTGACATATAGAAACTGCATTAAAAAATTCCTTAAATTAAATTTTAAAATAGTCTTTCAAAAATAGTTTTGTAAATTTGAATAAGATTGCCACAGATACTTCTGTTACACCAATGGTATTTAAACATTAAAATTTCCATCCGTTCGAGTATTCTAATATTTGTAGCTCAGGAACAAATTGGGTTTATCTTCTCTTGCTTCCCTCTAAGCTGTTGATTTTTAAACATGGATTCAATGTCTGGATACAAATTGTTTTGAAATATATGAATTTATTTATCAAATCTCTATACTATAGGAAATATGGTTTTTATTTGATTTGATTTTATTTATTTGGCACTCACATATAAAACATACATTTGTAAAATTTATTAAAAAGACAAACGAACACCAAGATTACCCAATAAGCCGACCATATTATCAATCTCACTTTCAGCAAGTGCAATTACAAATACCAAAATGTCAGAGGTAAAATGTACAAAAATGCAATCAGTAATATATAAGTATATACATAAAAATAAAACTTATGGAGTTATAAAAATTTGAACAAATATAAAATGGATAAAAATTTGGTTCCAAGTTTTTTTGGTTTTTCAAGTTTAATTGTAAATAGTACTGTGAGTTTGATTATTATTAATTGGATCGGTAAATTTAGGTTCCACTAGGCTTTTTTTGGTTTTTTTGTTTGTTTTTAAGTTTAATTTTAATTTTCAGTGTATTTTTATGTATATTATTTCAGATTGTTTCTATGAAAATGTACTGGTACAGAATAGTGATTACTTCTCTCCTTTGTCGGACCCTTGTCAACAGTGTATCTGTAGTTACGGTGAGGTTAGGTGTCAGCGAAAGGCTTGTCCAGAACTCACTTGTCGTCTCCCGGAATTCCCACTTGGAGAATGTTGTCCAATATGTCCAGGTACAGTTTATTTGAAAATGTTTTTGACTTCAAATTATTACTTTAAAATTATTTGATTGATTTATTGTAGTTATAGGTTGTATTGTCACTTGAAAATGACCAGAACATCTTTAAATTAACAGAAATAATAATTTAAACATCTACACTACAGGAGTTTACATACAGTACTCAGGAATACAACTATGTATGAATGAACCACTATCAGGAATACCACTATGTATAAAATTGATTATGAAATCTACATTAAAATTACATAAAATTTTTAAATTATTAATTATTATATTCTACATCAAACATTTAAACTGCACTGATTGATTGAAAGAGCGCCACGTGATTAAAAAATATTCCTACTATTCCAGCTTGCTGACGTCACTTTGCAAAATATGTTATTTGGAGGCACCTCTGCTCATAGTTTTAACCAGCAACTCTCAAGGCAACGTATATTTGTATACTATATATACCAGGTTATATATATATACACCCAAGGTTGCTTTAGAAATTAAAAGGCACATTTTTATAAATTATTTTATCAGTTTTCAAGAGAAAATGCTTCTTTAATGATAATTATCACATAAACAAACCTGACAATAATGTCACCCAATAATTAGATTAAATGTTTATTCAAAATGAGTATGTTAACTTGTAGACTTTTTTAATGAATTTTAGGGTTCAAAACAAACAAATAATATTGTGGATTTTTTTTCTAAATGGCAATACACATTTGAATTATTGTGTATTAATATAGATGCTTTTTTAGAATATTCTATATTATTAAATGGAGTACCATAAGTAGATTATACTGTAATATATGCTTGATTGTAGATTATTTTCCTTCCCTTTATGTTTGCATTGGCATTGCATTTGAGAATAACAAACAAATGTTTTAGTATGCCAAACTTACAAAGTTTTGAATTTGTAGTAAAGTCAATTTCATAATGACATCAAGGAAGCCAAACTTCACAATAAAGTTTTTTAATTTCCAAAATCATAAACTGATGTTTACAGTAAACATCTAAAGAAACTGTCCTGGAAACTGGACAAAATGGAAGTTTCAGATGTGCTCGTTTTTTAGAAGTTGACCCAGTTCATCTTCCAATATTTAACTTTATTTTTTTTTTGTTATCTTTGGAATGTTTTCTACAGGCCTGTTTGGAAAGCATGTAACAAGGAAAAAAATCTCTCATTATTTACACTTTCTTATTTACTGTACAAATGCCTTTTAGAACATTTATGTATTGTATCACAAACATTTGTTTGTTTTTTATCATGTAGACCTTGACATTGTGTTTTCTTTGTATCTTACCTCTGATCCCCAATTATCCCCTTATTCTGGTGATGCTTATTAGAATTTAGTATGGTACAGCTCCATTTGAATTTAGCATAGTTGATATGTCATATTGACAGTGTCATCACAAAGAGACAAAGGCTGTTACATTTGATTACATAAATGTAATGTAGTTAGATTTATATAATGCCTTATACTGATGTTACACATTCATACTGACTTGCAATTTTTTGTCCGTCTATGACAGGGGTTATATGTGGGTCAGTACACCGGAGTAACCACCTACTCATTCTTAAGAAGAGTGGCACTGTAGCTTGGTGGTTAACATGCTTGCCTCCCAGTCCCGAGGTCCTGGGTTTGAACCTGTCTAAATATCTGGTTCTGTCCCTCCACCTAACAGTGCCACACCGTAAGCCTCATATTGAGACCTTGTTTTGAAAGCATGGCATAGATCTAATCCTGTAAGTGGCAAGAAAACTCACTGTTGGATATGACACAAAATAAAAAAAAGTGTGGCGCTGTAACTTTGTGGTTAACATGCTTGCCTTCCAATCATGAAGTCCTGGGTTTAAACCTGACTACCCACTAGGTTTTTCCCCACATTCCAATAGCACCACTTCCTAAATCTCATAATGAGGATTAGGAAGGCATGACATATATCTCATCCTGTAAGTGGCAAGAAAATTGCTGTTGGATGTGACATAAAATTAAAATAGTGTGTGGCGATATAACTTTGTGGTTAACATGATTGCCTTCCAATCCTGAAGTCCTGGGTTCAAATCTGACTACATACTGGGTTCTTACCCACACACTAGGTTCTTTTACCACTTCCTAAACCGCATAATGAGGTTTAGTTTAGAAAGCATGACATAGATCTCATCCTGTACTAAAACTCACTGTTGGATATGACATGAAATTAAAATAGTGTGGTGCTATAACTTTGTGGTTAACATGCTTGCCTTCCAATCCTGAAGTCCTGGGTTCAAATCTTACTACACACTAGGTTCGAAAGGTCCACTAATCAACTTCAAGTAAGAAAGTATAATGCATACTCCAAGCAAGAGATACACGCCACCCTGTCATGATGGCGTGTATCTCATTGGAGTATGCATTATACTTTCACACTAGGTTCTTAACCACACACTAGGTTCTTTTACCACTTCCGAAACTGCATAATGAGGTTTAGTTTAGAAAGCATGACATAGATCTCATCTTGTAAGTGGGAAGAAAACTTGCTGATTAGATGTGACATGTAATAAAACCAAAATGGTGTAATTCAATTTAAGTTCTTTATAGTACAAGCTGTTTGTGTACAGTGGGCCATTGGCTCCTAGTCCTTATCCGAGAAGACTTCCATGGTTAGCAGTTCTCTGTCTTAACCACTCGGCCATACAATTCTTAAAAATAGACGCATGTATTTGCAATGTAACAGTTTGTATATCTTTGTGGTTTCATTGTCAATGTTTTTGCAAGAATTGAAATAGTTTGTACCTTAAAGATGCATTCCCACATTTTACATTTAAATATTTAAAAGAACACAAAGATATAATAAAAATATATATCCTTTTTACATTAAGTTTAAATGCCAATTATTATCCATATCCAGGAATTGGCGAAGGAGTGTGCTCGAACCTGGGTTGGATTTTGACAAGCAAAAAAAAAGTTCATTGTCACGTTCCATATTGTGCGATTTATGATTTTGTAGTGTTTTACCTCACAGTTTTCCTTTGAAAGCGGGGTGATCATTTCCACTGAAAGGGGGCGGGGGGAGGGGGTGCTTGAGGCCATGATTTTAGCATTTTTATCCTAATATTATAGCTTTTTGCCTCCTAAAGGGGGTGGGGATGTTCAAGCACCCTGAGCACCATCTTTGGATATGCCACTGCCTTATTTTTCTATGAATACTGATGTTAAATGAGTGCCATTAAAATATGTGGTAAATTCATAATTTTGCAATTATAAATTTACCCTAGTGTGAGCACCTCATTTTAATAAGTGCCATCTTAAATATGCACCCCTTTAAATAGGGAGTTTCTTAAGCTTCCCATTTACTTAATTAATTGCCCTCAATTAATCAGTCAATTTACACTAGTTTTCTTAAGCAACATGCTTAAATAAGTAACCTACAAAAAATGTACAAACATTTTCACATATGATTATGAATAATTGGCTCTATATGAAAATTTTCAGTTAAAGGAAGGACTAGTGTTGTCCAAAAGCTAAGCAAATTTTTATCTAGCCATAGTAATTGCATTCAAATTTGAGCTTTTGCTTTCCAAGCTTTTATATCTCATTTGTGATCCAGCCGTTGGTACCCATAGCACAGTGGTTATTATCTGCATTTTAACGTTTGTTTTATATAATAAATTTGATTATCCAAAAGGTCCACTAATTGAGATACATGCCATCGTGACAGGATTTAATATTTTGACATAAATTAAGCTCAGTGCAGACTATCAAATTTTCTGTGACAAAAACTTTTGATATGCCTATATATGGTCATGATGACATCACATTATATGGGTTTATGAAAGTTTTTTGTCAAAGAAAATTTGATAGTCTGGAAATGATGAATTGATTTCTTGAGTCAATAGTTGTGTGACTGCATCTTTAAGTCAAGTAGCTTTGCTTTAATAGTTATTAGTACCATTATGGAAGAGGTCGGTCCTACTAAACACCACAGGTAACATACTGTACCATAGGGAACCACAAAGAAGCACATGGCACCACATGTAACATTATAGTACTTTCCTGTGGTAAATAAAAATATACCACAGGATAGTAATTTCCTGTATTTTTATCTAATAATGATAATAATGAAATTCTAAATGATTTAAAAAACCTGTTCAGAATAAAGGATAATTGGTAACAAACAAGCAACTACTAGCCTGTGTTAAGATTTATAGTACCTAGTACCATATGGTGTTTAGTAGGACCCGAGAAAATCATACGTTATTTCCTGCATGGTACCTTAGTCACACTACAGTATGTTTTTTTTGCTTACTTGCATACTTTCACCCCAGACTGCCAAGATCAGTTCGGTGGTCTACACCCCGAAGGATCGTCCTGGATACCGTCGCATGACATGTGTCAGAATTGTTCATGCTATGATGGGCGTTTAAATTGTAAAATCATAGAATGTGACAATATGTGTGTTAACCCGATTTTTAAGCCGGAGCAATGCTGCCCGGATTGTGAAGGTAGGAAAAGGTTACACTCGCTGCATGCGCTTCACAGATTGGCCACAATGCTTACAATAATGCACTATGCTTAGTAACTGCAGCTTGCCAACTAATTTTGCAGTTTTTACTTAAACAGATGAATGGTAGGTATATTATATACTTTAACATGTATATTGGACAACGAGTACAGCCAAAATATTTTGTATTTATATCTTTGCACAAGCTTCTAGCAACAAATTTAAGTTAGCTGCACTTTTGGTTCCTAGAAAAATTCAAGAGTTGGCAGCAAATATTTCAGGCTTGGTAGTAAATGATATTAAAATTTTGACCTTAGTTGCAGATTGAAATTAGCTTGGAGGCCTTGAAATAAGGTTTAGGGTGAGTGGGAAATTCAGAGGGTGGAAGGTCCTGCCCCAAGCATAATTATATCCTTGATCAATATAATAGAACATGATAAATGTTGAATAAATGTGGGATCCCCACACAAAATAGAAAAAAAATAGAGTATGGTAAGTGACATAATTATGTGACACATGCAACTTTAATACAGCAAACGAGTGCTCACAGCAGTGGTGAATGAAGAACTCACATTCTAAAATCACAATAAAATACATGAAAAAAATTATACATAATATGCATGGTTTTATTTAAATCAGTGTACTATTTTCCAATAGTACAATTGCAGTGATGCATTTAAAGGGTGTTCCAACCAAACTCACATTAAAATTATAACTCACATAATTGGAAAGATCTGTCAAATTTACATTATATAATTTTTAATGTGACTTTTGTTACAGTTTTCAAAAACACCCCTTTCAAAATCCGTAATTTTCCTATTCTTTGGCATTGTACAATATGAGTAGTAGACACATTTTTAATTTTATGGCTACTTTAAAAAGCGTTTTCATTCATTTTGTCATTAAAGTAACAACTAATTGTTCTATAGGTGAATCCATAGAAATTTTAATCCCAGATTTCCTCTTTAATGAGGGATAGTAACCAACAAGATAACAAATTACTTATCTTCACTTATTTACAAGCTCCTTAAAGGGTCTGAACACTGTTGTGTTTTACCAAATGCTGACTATTTAAGTATTTTAAACTCTGTCACTAGTAATTACCCACTTAAGAATTAACTAAAGATTTTAGGAGGCCCTCTATATTAGGAACAATCTAACTTATCAGCAGCTGCCACATTTTAATATGCTTCATATTTTAAATGTCTTCTGATTGGTTTAAACTACATCACCATATATTTTCCATAATGTTGTTGTTTTTGACAAATTATTTGTTTACATTATGTCTGTTATACTGTCGTAACCTCTAAATATAAAGGAGGTTATCGTTAAATGTATAATGTTATTGTTATTTGTGTAACCTGGTGTAACCATAGAGAAAAGAATTCTCTATTGTGTAACAAAGTTTCTGTGTATGTATTCTGTGTTCTGTTTGTTTTAAAATTAATGTTGCTATAATTGTTTATTTTCAGCTACTAATGTATTATTTCTTCCAAAGAAATAACAATAATTTTGAACAGTTTAACACTTTGTTTTGTTACAGACACTTTGTGTTTATGGTAGCAATATTTAAACTATATTTAAACATCTAACAGCAAATAATTCACCAATGGCAACAATCTAATAATAACAATGCAGGGATGTAGCTAGAACAATCTAAGGGTGGGCCAACAGCAATGTAAGGGTGGGTGGCATGATGACTAAAAACAGTATTTTTACCTTTCTCAGAGGCTTAGGGTGGGTGGCAGGTTGGAATTAGGCTGGGTGGAAGGTCTTAAAATAAGCTTTAGGGTGGGTGGAACAATTTTAGAGTGGACGGCCCCGCCCACCTCCGCCCTGCATAATTACATCCCTGATAATGGTGTACATTTATATACGCGCCAGTATCAATCTAGGAGATGCTCATAGCGCTGTGGACCAGATGTTACACATTCTTATGACTTTCTACTCCCCTAAGGGTCACGTCATGTCATGCAGCAAGTACTGAGTTGTACTTGCGCTACTTTCAGCTGTCCACGGCAGGGGTCATGCATGGACCAGTTAAAGTGCACATGAGCTATTGTGTACACTGGGCCTACGGTTTATAGTCCTTATCCGAGAACTATGGTGCGAGCGGGCCTCGAACCCGTGCTGTTGTTTATGCATGGTTCACGGTTTCCCTGCCTTAACCGCTCGGCCATACAACTCGAAATCTAGACATGTGAATAACCATGCCCAATTTACAGTCTAGATATAGGCCTCAAAATAAATGTGGTTTTTTGGTGGGGCTAGCCTAGCCTAGAAATTGAAGTAATAGATCTGTAAAACAGTGTATCATTTAGCCACATTAATACAATTAACAGGTAATTTGGACAACCTCATAATAATATAAGATGACCATATGGTGCAACGATTTTTAAACGTAACAAGAGAAAAAATCTAACCAAGATAGTTATCTTGCTTTATCAAAAAAATGTTACTGCTCTGAGTCAGAATTGGCAAGTAACAAGTAACTTTTCTTGAATATCAGGTGTCATATTGTACACCACTCAGTGTTAAGGACAAAAATGGTTACTTGTGTTTCAGACATCCACTTCAGCTCAATTTAGGATTTTAATTTGTTAGCCGAAGTTGTTTTATGGAGCATTTCCAGTTGGAATCTGAAGTAGATAGTGCTTCTCCTAAATAGTTGTCGTATATTAAGGGTTTTAACAGAAATAAAGTGCAATTTTTGGGCACCTAAATAATGTGTTTTCAAAATTGTTAACACCTCAAGTCCAACCATTATAAGCCGAAGTGACCTGGACTCTACTACACACACCCCAGTTATGAAATCCTACATTCTCGCCAGGGAATATGAAACTACTAATATATTATTTATATGTTCAAATAATTATAGTTCTATGCATTTTCTGTAGGCTGCCTTTACAACAATATTGAACTTTCCAATGGCGAGTCCGTGAATGGGCCAAGCGGTCCCTGTGAGGTGTGTCGCTGTCGTGGTGGAAGTGTGTCCTGTAGTTTCATCCAGTGTCCAAATCAAGAATGTCAACATCCTATTGTATCTTCCAATCATTGTTGTCCTATTTGTGAAGGTATGGTTACATATTTATAGGTTGTTTAATAATTTTAGAAGATACAGACAGATTCTCTGAAAACCGACCCACTTGAAAACCATAATTCATGCTAAACTGGACCTTTTTAAGAATTAAAACATCGTGAAAGGTGAACTTGACTCTCTCTAAACCGAACTTTTCAGAAAACCTAACAAAATTGATGCTCCAGGCTTTCGGTTTTGAAGGAGTTGACTGTAAACTGATTAGTAGAGTTTAATAATTTGTGTGATTAATTGAATTACTATTATGTGGATATCTTGAAAACTGGAGCAAAAATAGGGAAAAAACAGATGCGTTTACCACCTATCTACATAATTGCCGATAATTTTATTTTCTATCTTGTCAGTAAAACATATACCGACATTTGTTAATTGAAACATAGAATTAACTATGGCCTCGAAGTTGTCATTTCTTGGAGTTTCAGTACTAATGGTCTATTTAAGACATTTCTTAAGGGCTGTAAAAACTTGAAAATGTTGAGCTAGACCAAGGTCTAGTTGTATTTTATTTGCTCTTTTTATGTTAGCTTAAAATGTAAAGTCACAAAGCCATGAAATTAATTTTATAACCTTATTATATTATGATCATACAACATTAAGGCTAACTGAGATAGCATCATATGATGAGATTCCCAACTTGACAAATAGTCACAATTGTCAATCCGAATCATACAAACAGTAAATCAGTCCTGACAACTAAAAACTCAGAGAGCCTGATGCTATTCATAGTTGTATGCATCTGCAGCTGTAAAAACTTGAAAATGTTGAGCTAGACCAAGGTCTAGTTGTATTTTATTTGCTTTTTTTATGTTACCTTAAAATATGCAGTCCCAAAGCCATGAAATTAATTTAATACCCTTATTATATTATGATCGCACAACATCAAGGCTAACTGAGATAGCATCATATGATGAGATTCCCAACTTGACGAATAGTCACAATTGTCAATCCGAATCATACAAACAGTAAATCAGTCCTGACAAGTATGCTCAGAGAGCCTGATGCTATTTATAGTTGTATCCATCTGATAGGTTTAATTTGTATCAACATCATTAAAAAAATCATGATTGTTCTTCAAACAGCAGACGAGTCATCTCTTTGAAGGATATTAAACATGTTTAATAGTCTTAAAAGGACCTAAACAGTCCCTACAAATCTCACAATGACCTCTCGCATCTGTGGCGGATTACTATAAAACAGTCGTAACTGGCGGTCTTAACATACAGAATAAAGCTGGCTTTAACACATAGACGGTCGAAGCAAAGCCACCACAGTTAGACCATTGCTATAAAACAGTTTTCCTAAGACCATGTGGTTATTGAATTTCGAACAAACACTCCATAGTAACAGTAATTGAGGGCACCATTTTAGGTAATTTTTGTGCCATATCATGTTTGATTTTTTTAATAAAAATGTTCTACAAGTTTTCATTTCATGATTATGCTAAACAGTTATAGTTATAACAATTTAATAAAACAGGCTCTTCAAGGTCAAATAATGCTGATGCCATATCGAAAGTGATTTAAGACCGTTTATAGCCCCTCCAAGCAGGTTTTAATAAGACCGCTAACTGACCGCAGTATAGAAATGGTCGATAATCAAAGACTGCATGATGTCTCAATTATCGCAGGTCATAACATGACGACTGTCTAAAGACTGCTTAAAGCTATTCGCCCTGGAGCTAATTAAGGCAACCCCAACATAACAAACCATCATATCAAACCTTTCGAACAACACTATCTTAGAGTAACCTTTTACAGCTCTGGTAAAGTTTATGATCTTTTCATCACACTGTAGGTTGTTTATATGAAAACAGTCAGTATGCAAATGAAGAAACATTTACCAACGTTGGTTGTGAAGATTGCGTATGTAGAAATGGAAATGTCACCTGTCAGCCACTTACATGTCCTAGGCCTAGATGTGACCATCCTCTCCAGTTACCAGGCCAGTGTTGCCCTCATTGTAATGGTAAGTATAGGCAATCACAGGTTGAGGTCTTAGCTTTTCTAATGGCATTGTCAGGGCTGTAACTTCATCATTAAAGGCCCGCTCACACCAACGTGACAAATCGACGCGACAGGCGATAAGCGATACTACACAACATTGAAAGTGAGAAATAACAAAGAGGTGCTCCCATTGAAGCGATATATCGTCGCGCGAGAAAATGACAGGCGACACGACTTTTTCGAAGTTGAAAAGTTTTCAACTTTTGTCACGCCGTCGCGCGATATTTTGTTCTCCGC
>JAOTQE010002248.1:0-23039 GCA_025631205.1 Nesometra sesokonis
TTCTTCCATGTACAATTTTATTTTTAGGTTTTTTTAGTTTGCATTTTATAAGAAGAAATAGAAGTTAATTTTATTTTTTACCATTGTACTATTGTATATATATGTTGACATGGAAGTAAATAAATGTCTTGAATTGAATTGAGATGGAATTCAGACCTGGCATGATTCGATCCATATGGGTTCACACTATGAAAATCTTACCTGTAGTCAGGCTTGAGACTCTAGTATGACTAATAGCATAAAAAGTTTTCAAATCATCGGATCTATCAAGCTTACAAGAACTTGTTTTATGACAGTGGTACTAAAAAGAATTCTGTTCCTTACATTTGAAATAATTGAATTATGTTCTTGCTGGGTGGTCTTTAGCATATTTTAAACAAGCATCTTTAATAATAGAGTTCTTCTATCCAATGACATCATCAGAAGCTTTACAAACAAGAATACAAAACAATTTCAGATATTTAATGAAGAGTCTGTTGGGACTTCTATGGAATTTTGTTACTTGAATGTTATTTTAGCATTAACCTTAAAGATTATTGTAATAATAAATAAAAATAATTTAGAGTATTGTCATATAAAAATGAACAAAACAACTTAAAAACATGAAAATTATTTTGTGAATTAATCTCAACTCCTAATCATGTTGCAAAATATAAAGGGCTATGTTGGTTACAAACCCCCAAGGTGCAGCATTGACCATATGCTAGGTAATCTATAGACATGTTCACAGGACAGAAGGTCAACAGATTATATGAATTATATGAAGATGTATGGCCATCAAAACACATTCCACATGTAAGACACATTCAGATCACTGCCAAAATGGAATTGTTTCTGTTGCGTTTCCACCTTTGCATTGCCACAGAAACACTGTTTCAAGGCTCGAATTTAACCAAGGCACCAAGGCCAATTGCTTCCGGTGCCCTCCCAGTTGGCCTCAGTGCCTTAAAAAATCGAAAACCATTAAGGCCACTTTGGCCTTGGTGCCCCTTGCTCTCAGTAATACATGAAGATACAATTTGTACAAAACGGCCTCTGGTGCCCTGTTTATGCTATTTTTACACTTCAAAATCAGGTCAAAAATGGCCTTGCCCTTACAAAGCCCAAATTCAATGCCTGCTGTTTACAGGTTGCAAGGATGAATGTAAAAAGTGATAAAAATGCTTTCTATTGACAATTTTGTATTGTTGTTTTCCACTCAAAACACTAGAAAACCCTACTTTTCCTCATATGTTTACGTCTAGATTCTTGCATTGCATCTAAGTGGAAACACAGCTTAACAACTACAATACAATCAATTTGAACAATAAGCTTGATTTTCAGGTAGAGAAAATCGTGTTTGTCTCTTTGAACAATAGAATACAGGTCCCAATCTAGGCATCATAGCAGAGACAATTGTAAACAGAAGCTTTCAGATTTTATATTACTGAAGGCTAAAACTTTGCATATAATCTGTATTATATGCAAAGACAAATGGTCTGGAATCTTTTACATTTTTGACTTAAATATTTTTGTTGTATGTGAAAACATTAATTGGTATGCATTGAATAATTTATGCAAGAGGATATTGTACCCTTGCGTTTGGTTTGTATGAGAGCTAGAGAGGGTAGCATATCCAGAGAATCTGTCAGATGTGTTCAGTGAGGCGAGCCAATTGGCTGCAATGGTAGACCTACAAGCAGCCAGAGAACCTGTCAGATGCGTTCAGTGAGGCAGCCAATTGGCTGCAATGATCGATGTGGGCCTACAAGCAGCCAGAGAACCTGTCAGATGCATTCAGTGAGGCGAGCCAATTGGCTGCAATGATCGATGTGGGCCTACAAGCAGCCAGAGAACCTGTCATATGCATTCAGTGAGGCGAGCCAATTGGCTGCAATGATTGATGTGGACCTACAACAGCTAGTGACCCTGTCAGATGCATTCAGTGAGGCAGCCAATTGGCTGCAATGATCAAAGTAGGCTTACAAGCAGCCAGAGAACCTGTCAGATGCGTTCAATGAGTGCAAGCCAATTGGCTGCAATGATCGATGTGGGCCTACAAGCAGCCAGAGAACCTGTCAGATGCATTCAGTGGGGCGAGCCAATTGGCTGCAATGATCGATGTGGGCCTACAAGCAGCCAAGCTGACCCCTCTTGACAAAGTCACAAACTGGCGGAACATAAACCAATAAGTATCTATTATAAAATAGATACTGTAATTGAAAATACTAATTGATATGTTTATCTACGTTGAGTGAACTAATTTCCATTTAAAGTTTATGTATTTGTATTTCTTCATTAGGAACTCATTCTAAACCATTGGGATACATTCATAAATCCTTTTTACAATAGCTATGCTTAGTTTTATTTAAATTGGAATGGATTAAACTTGTGAAATTTCGGATAACAATGAATGGCTTTAGGCCCGAAGCATGCAGAGAGTGCTGATCCGCTAGTGCACATAGCGGCTTAGCTCTCCAGAGTGGATCAACGGAGATCCAACTTTTGGCCCAGCTTAAATTATATATATTTCCTTTTACATGTAAATTACAACCAGATCAACTGTGTTATACTTAATCTTAGACTAAGGTAGATGTTTACTAATGCTTTAAAAATGATCATACTTGCTAAATTCAATGTGTATTTCAACGAAATTGTTGGGAAACATTCCCACTCGCCCTATGTTATGAGATAGGACTTCTTGGCTTGTTTTGGTTCTCGTACCCACGATGGTGAGTTTTTGTGACATCACAGGCCATCGCTAATTCGGTGTATTGACCCACAGAGGAAGTGACATTCCTTTTCTTGACTGCCATGAGTTTAGATGGCGTCATGCACACGTAGTAATACACAATAAACAAACAGAGTTTATACTACTGTTGTTATAATTTTGCCATCTTCTTTGATAAAAGTTCATCAGTGGGTATTTTAATTACAGAGTTTTGTGATTTCATATAAAAAATGGCTAGGCTAGCCGTTTTATGATGCTTTTCTTGTAAGTTGTAGCCCTACAGTACAATCCTACTCTTGTTGCAGCCTTGTCTTGCTGAACGTATTCAACTATACATTCTAGGCCCCTCTCTTATTTGCGTACCATATTGTGAGAATGGTATGCCTATAAACCACAGGAAGTTTAAGATGACCTGACTTGCATTAATTATTCGTGTGCATAATTAGAGTTTTTACATATATAAAAAATGGCACAATTTTTTTTTTTTTTAATTACTAATTGTCAAAAACAAAATATTCCCAGCAGTTCATCTACATGAAATACAGCTTATTTGTTTACAAACTGTGTTTCATAATGCCTTTTTGTTGACTTCTTATGTATTCTGTTGTCCAAAGCGGCAACATTAGATTTTCATTACTTGAAATGTAAAAATAGGTTGTGGTGAGCCTTCATTTTCATTCATATCAATGCAAAAACTACACAACAAAAGAAAGTTTCAATTTGTGTTTTTTTGTTGTTGTTTCTATTTAAAGTTTACATTGTTTTTATGCTGTAAGAACCCACCAATTGATATTTAGTGCCACTGATATAAAAGTGTGTGTTTGCCAAATTAATAAATATGCAAGGTTTGGCAACTAAATATCAGGTCTTTGACCCTCAATTTACACCCATGCATGACCATAAACTGAATGTTGTTGTGATGGTAGTATAAAACCATACATAAATCTTTATAAGACCATACTGCCTCTTAAAACCACTAACATGGCAGTCTTGCCTCCAAAATATTTACAAATAATTGGTCATTGACCTTTTATGTGCCTGCTAAGTAATTAAAAACATCTAACAACAGACAGTTTTATTACCAGATTACCTCAAAGACAGATGAGTAAAATTTTGTTTAAATGAATAAGCACATTACTGTTCAATAAACAATAGAAATTTATGATATACTGTATGATATAATCTTCAAAAAGTTTGATAAAAGAAATGACTTTATAGACTACAGAAACTACTTTAATAGCAAAAAAAAGTAAATTGAACTTCTTATCATGGAACTATTGGCCTCTTTGGGTGTTTAACTTTAACATAGTTAACAAATTTCTATTCTCACATGAATATTAATCAATTCAGATTGGTTAACACAAATGAGAAGTAATGTGTTGTTTGTGGTGAGTACTGTAGCTTGCAGTATGCTCCAATTGCTATTCATTGATTATTTGTTTTCAATGCCCAAAATGTCCACCCATAATTTGGTGGAGATTGTTTTATTCAGCTAATTTCAAGTCTATACTACTAGGACACCTGTAGTAAAAAATGTAGCAATCAGGGCAAACATTTTCTATCTAAAGAGATGTTACAAATATTAAGTCATGATTATTATACGTCCAATCAAAGTTATTGCTTTTATTGTTGTACCTTCTCCTAGCTTATATTAAAATTGTTTTATAAAGACAACCTATGTTCTGCATTTTTTTTTTATATTAGTAAATATTAAAATTTCTAATTCATAATTTTCTTATATACAAACACATGAGTATGCTGACTGCAGAATAATGAATCTGCCTCATGCCAGTTCTTTCCGACTACCTAATTCGCCATTCCACTGGCCATTGAAACGCAATCATAATCCAATCTGACCCGAATTTTGCAAAAATTAGAGCGTTCTAGTGAGTTTTTATGAAAAATCACCTGACAGACACTTTTTTTTATGTCCGTTTTCTGAAAAATCCGATAGAGATCCAACATTGATCGGTGCAATCGAATGAAAGACCGATAGCGGCTCTGTCCCGCTATTTTTATCAGTGTTGTCAGATTGATCAGACTGTGGTCAGATTGCTATCTGAGAATAACTTGACAGTAATCTTACACTTCCAATACTCTTCCAACACCAATCCGATACATTGGACATTGACCCAATATTGCACGTCAAAATCGGTGGCTGCTCTTAAGAGGAGCATTACTTCGGTAGGAAAGAATTATTTGAGATGCAATGGTAACTGATCATGTTCTATTTCCTTAAGTAGACTTGGATAATGATGGCAATTTACTGTATTGTTACAAATTATTTTCTTCAATAAACATTGAGCCTTAATTGCCATATTAATAAAACTAACATTCTATTTTCTGATGATGAACAATTAGATCATGATCAAACTGGCTTTAAGTCTCATTTTGCAGCAACCAATATTTAAAAATTAAAGTAAATCAGCAACAAGCAAAGTTAAAAAACATGATGTATTTCTCAAAGACAGCACTTAATGAAAATGATGCTCTGGCTTGGTTTGTCACTGTTTTCTATGTGTTGGATTGCAGTTGGGTGATGGTGTGCTGTTGTCAGGTGTGTCGGGCCATAGTCGGGCAGACCGCTGATTGCAATCAGATGAGCGTCAGGTGACTACTGTATCGGACACTCACCAGATAGCTGGCGGAAGTCGCTGGGCACATCGGTAAATTCTCCAAGACCAGTCTGTCATATTGTATTGAAAAAAATTAACCTTTTTAATTAATATTATTTTTTACACAGAGACTACACATATACACAGTCCAACAACGAAGCTGCCAGCAGAGGATTCAGCGCCCTCATCCTCTGATGATGTAGCGGCAGCTGGTAAAACAAGAAGAAGCAGGGAGAAGACAACGTCACAACGTGATAGTAGTAGATCACCTCCACCACACCCAAGAATCAATAGAGAACCAAGTCCAGTACGATATCCTCACATCACACACTATGGTCAGCCAACTTACATCATCGATACACGTAATGGATTGACTATGGATCGCCGATATGGTTTGTATTTGGATTGTCAATTTGAAAAATGACAAACTGTTGATCATTTTTTTAAACATCATTTACGAAATTGAAATAAAAAATTATGGGATAAAAGATACTATTATATATAATAATATTTGATCCCCATTTTTTTCTGAAAATGTTGGTAAAAATGGTATTGTGGTAGATAGACTTTTACAAAAGCACAGCAAAAAATATTAATTCGCTCTATTTTATGGTTCACAAAAATTAAGTTCTGTTGTATTGCATTTTTTAAATTCAAATAATAAAATGAAGTTATAATATCAGAACAGTATCATAAATACTGTATAAACCTTAATAAACAGTCAAATTCAGAATGTTTTAAAAAGCTGTGATTTTTGGAGTAATGGACCTTTAAATTAGCACAATTAGCAAATCAGAAATCAATATAAAATCAAAATCTGTTTACCTTCACACGTTCATTGAACTAAGCAAGAACTGCAAACTGTTACACATGAGAATTAAAGATTATGTGACATGGCTGCCATAAAGAATAGAAAGTATTTACATGCATAGATTGATGATTAACAGATAATACAAAATCCATAGTCAACAAAGTGATTGAATACTCCCAGACACATAAAGGGGGATTAGGAATGACCAAAGATTAAGGAGATTTAAGTGTACCTGTCATGTGTTATGTAAAGCATGGACCCAGTGTGAGGGGTTACCTTCTGTACAATTCTCATGTTTTGAAGGCAGTAATATGAATGAGCCTCTTTCCTGAAATTAAAATGGTAAACAGCTTTTTCACTGTTGTTTATTGTTAGAAGCACAAGTTAACTGAGTAGCATTAAACAATATGTGATATTTCTAGTTTAAAGGAAGTTTTATTTTCGTAATGTTCAGTGTTGGTTTAAAACCCTTATTTTAGGATTTTTAATTTTTAATAATTATTGACCTTTTTAGAGCTTTCTTTTCGGAGTTTCTGCTGTAGAATGAATGAATCCAACTGATGATAATATTAAATGTTACATTATTGTATATAATAAACATGCTATATTGTTTATTAAATTAAAACAGTTGGTTAAACCACACTGTACTTAATTTATTTTGTACTTTATTGTGATAATAATTTCTCTTTTATTGTTTTTTACATTAGGCGTACCTACAGCAATAGAAGGACATTACGCTTACCACCCTCCGATACCAGTAGATTCAAGAACCCACGAGGGACGGTATCACTTTGAACCTCATATGCATCATCCCATACCAGGGTAAGAAGTTTTTTGGATTAATCATTACGTTAGATTACGTAAGAGATTAGGCCAAATGAAAAAATTACATATTAAGCGTTAGCCCACGATGAAATTTGAGAGAATTTTTTTTTCTCCTATTCCGGGATATTTATATGTGGTCATCAACAAAGATTTACATGAGCTTTGTTCATTGGATCACCAATGTTATTTTAACCATAAAATATTTGTTTATAATATCCAAACAAAATAACAAATAACTAATTTTTGATGGAAATTTAAATATGGATTTACCAAGAATTAAGGTAATTTAGAACCCAAAAATATACATTTACTACCTTAATCTTGATTTTTATTGGCATCCTGAATAGTTTTTCAAAAAAAATAGATGGCTAGAGATTTAGGCACCTCAAGTTGATTTAGGAAAGGGAGGGTACAACATGACAAGTATATTTTTATTTGGTTTAACGGTAATAGGGCCTATCACTTTAAATTGCTTGTTGGTTATCTGTAGTAATATTAGTTTCTCAATAAATTGATAATAAATAAATAATAGTGAGCTTATAGGCTGTAGAAGAAGTCAATGTCTCTGTGATGAATTGTTATTGAGATACATGTTTTTTAAAAGAACCAGTAAAAGTGTTCGTCAATTTTAGGCTCAAAATGTTCTTAATTGTTCTTATAAAGTGTGTTCTTATAATAAAAAATGTGTATGACCTATAGATGCTATATTATTCCAGATAAAAGATCAAAGTTATACATTTTTAAGCATTTTTTTGCGAAACCAGTCTATTATAGGAAATATATGACACCAATTTCAACAGTAGGACCATTATGTTTTAATTCTAGATTTCTGCCATTTTGAATTATGCACATTGCAAAGCCACTGCGGATCATTAATTATCTGTAAAAAAACGGCAATATGATTTTTTGCATTTCTTATACTATGAAGATATGAAATCATGTTAAAGTTTGCTTTTAACAAAACACATAGATGAATCTATAGGTTTATTCATGACATAATGGCCCACACTATACAATCAAACCTCCCAATACTGACCACACTGTGGATCATCCTTTTTGTTATGTTTTCCAGACAGTTTGGTTTAGTGAGAGTTTTTGTATTGCTTTGTGGGACTTTTTGCTCAGCTTTGGTAGAGTAGGCTGAATTCATCTGATTATGAGTTAATAATAGAATTTTTACAAAAATTGGAATTGTCCTGTTCATGGTAGGAGAGTCAAATTGTATAATTTTATGACTAATTGCTATTATTGACAGCATTTATAGGCCAATTTGTGGAATTAATGTATTTGCTATGATGATAATTACTTTAAATCCTACAAGATAATTTCCTGGGATTAAATGTACTTATGATTAATGTGCATCAGGTTTGAATAATACACTGTACTTCTGATGAATAGTGTCAATAATTTCCTACCAAATTGAATCTAAATATTTGCAAAACCACAGAATTCCATTGAAGTGAGTTGTGCCACTGAGGGAGTTATCTTTTCAAGAAAACAAGATGGATCTGATTTCAATTAAAGCTTGCTAGGTAGAGGTCATTGTTAACAATTGAGGACAGTTCAAAATAATGGGCCTGTTTCTACTGAAGACCATATAAAAAAAATTCTTTTGAAAATTGTTTTTATTTTTGTTTATAAACAAAAGATCATTCTTTTTCCAAGAATCACATAATTTTTTTGGTAATTAAACGATAAATATTACAGTTATAAACAATATGAAATGCTTAAATAAAGTTAATGTTTTCAATAGTGTTCATAAATGTTAATATCATTTAATTTGAAAAAAAAATAAAATTTTTCAGAATTTGACAAATTAGGTCCTAATTAGACCATGTGACAGGCCCACTTTACTTCTGTTTATTGCCAATCGCAAGAATGCTGCTTCTGAATAGAATTTTCAAATGACGAAACATAGCCTACATTTGCACAAACCAGCTAGTAATATGGAATTGTGGAATTGCATAAAAACACGGCAGAAGTCAACACCCTTCTTAATGGAAAGTTTTGTAATGGTGTCTAAATTGTTAAGCAATAATTGCCGACGGTGAATAAAAATAGTGTAGGTTTACTTTCAAAATGTTTGTCTTATTTGTTGTTGACATTCTGGGATTGATTGTGTTGTAAAAAGTTCTTTTTCTTTCTTCGCACACGAAATGGATTGCGTGTTTTAGAACGTTTTTTTTTTAAATTAAAAAAAAGGTTGTTTTATTTTAGTGTTGCCATTTCTACTGGTAAAATTAACGCTTTTAAAAAACTGTTTTAAAAGAACAGCTTGTTGCCTAAGAGCAACCAACCAAAACTTTGCATTTATACTTGATATCCAACAACCAGAATCACCAATCACCAGTCTCCTTAGACACTGAAAAAAGGTTGGTTTTGTACAATATCAATCCTAATAAATCTAGCACATAAACAATCAATAGTTTTTATTTCACTTGCTGATTTTTTTTATTATTTATTGAACCATGTTTACAGAGGCTAACTCATCTAGCAAGCTTATCATAGGGCCCTTGACATGAAACATCAGGACTTAAATACAAAGAAAATATTAATAATACTATAACAAATAATAATAAGATGAAAATACTTTAAAAAGTAACTAAAGTTAAAATTTAAAATAAAATTCTGTACTTTCATTCGATAAGATATAAAAGATGCATATTACAAATGTTTAAAAAGAGTTTCAATTTTGTATTTTAAAATTGAAACACATTTTAGAGAATCAAAAGTGCAGTACAGCTGCCATAATTAATACAAGAAGGTAATGTTCAATGTACTGATGATCAGATTGGAAACATTGTAAAACTTTATCGTGATTGCAAATCTTTCTTTAAAAAAATATTTAAATACTATATATTAATTATTATTGTTATTATTATTATTATTATTATTATTATTATTATCATTATTATTGTTATTATTATTGTCATTATTTCACACAATTAACTATTGTTTATTATGAAGAATTTCTAATTGAGATAGCTATAAATAAAGCTTTAAAAAATTCTATTAATGTATTTTGCGAATATTGTGATAGGAGGACATGGTTTGAAGCCAGGAGCCTAGGAAGGTGGCAACCTAGGCCCAATTAAGCATAGCCGAGGCTCCAAAAAATCTGAGCTTGCAAATAAACTATAACAATTATTAAATGCCTATTTTCGGGAGATACCAAAAAGTATTGTACTGGCTGCAGCAAAATATTGAACATATCTTCAATTCATTCAATATTTTTCCACAGCTCATACATACAATATTTTTCAGTATCCCATTCAAAGGCATTCAATATTATATAATCATTATTCAATTCTGCCGTTTTGACCAGTTAAGTACTATGTAGTATCCACCTGCTCGTAGTGGGATATTAGCCGAAGACTCACTTCACCAAGCGAGAGAATTGTTTTTACTGTAGTGTCGAACGTACATAGAGGTAGCTAGGCATAACTACCTGTTAAAACTCAACGTTTCGCAGAATTGACAACCTATTGTTAATTATGAAGAATTACTAATTAATAAAGAAACCTACAAGAATTGCTGTTAATGTTTTTTGCGAGAGAAAGACATGGATTTTAATTTTAAAGACGTAGGCTAGCTAGGGCTTGGTTGCCGGTGCGACAGGCTAGGTCTAGGCTAAGCACTGACAAATCGGTACTTACAAGTAACCTAAAGTGAATAATAATTATTATATTGAATGCCTATTTTCGGGGGATACCGAAAAATATTGTACTCGTGTCAAAATATTGAACTCGTCTTTGACTCATTCAATATTTTGCCACAGCTAGAACAATATTTTTCGGTAGGCCTATCCCCCTCAAAGGCACTCAATATTATATAATAATAAATACGCAATATTTTGTGTTTTAATAATAATAATAATAATATGTGGGACTTTTATAGCGCATAGTACTACATCTCTATGCGCTCGAGCACTGGAAAAATAAGTTGTGTTGAAGTTTCATATGAAATAACCCATAAATATAATTAAAGGCTCAACTTTTCACCTGGCAAAAACTATCAGGCCTCAAAATGCTTTTAGACTTCAAAAGTTACCGACCTAATTCCAAACATTAATGATGAGATGATATCACTGCTATGGTCAAGCCTAGAGGTATTTTAATATTAAAATTACTACTGCTTAACTGCTGTTGTATTCAAAGTATCAGTAAAAACCATAGTAACAGCACTTAATTACTGGTAGGAGAGCTTGTTACCCTTAAGAATGTCATGTAATTTAACCCATATTGCCTCCTAATCTTTTGACCAATCACATCAGTTGTTCTCCTAACCTACTCAGGGACCTTCTATAAAGCTTTGTTTCAAAACTAAATTCAATCTGTTTTCTGGTAGCCATTTTATATATTCCAGCTGAGATTTTTAGAACCTCAGTGTTATTTCTTATGTTTTGAGATCGGAAACTTCCTGCTTTTAAATGAAAATTACTGCTTTTTTACCATCAATTTTTTTGTCTCGTTGATGGCTTAAATTTTGGGTAACTGCAGATGTACGAAATAAAGAAACACAATGAACAGAAATGCATGTACATTGTTAAACAGAAAAAGTATTAGTTTGATTTATTAACTAATTAGCTTGATAGGTTGCTTTTATTATAGAATTTTTGAATTGCTGATATTGGAGAGAACCGATACTCTATTTTGGAAATTTTGGTAGCATTTTTTTATGGTTACTGAATGTAAAATGTGTACAGCTACCATTTGAAACATGATTACAACAAAACATCTGAACATGCCAAGTATTGGAATGTAGTGTAATTGGATTACTTTAACTATCAGCCAGGCTTAGAAATGCTTAGCTGCTTAGAAAGACATGGATTTTAATTTTAAAGACGTAGGCTAGCTAGGGCTTGGTTGCCGGTGCGACAGGCTAGGTCTAGGCTAAGCACTGACAAATCGGTACTTACAAGTAACCTAAAGTGAATAATAATTATTATATTGAATGCCTATTTTCGGGGGATACCGAAAAATATTGTACTCGTGTCAAAATATTGAACTCGTCTTTGACTCATTCAATATTTTGCCACAGCTAGAACAATATTTTTCGGTAGGCCTATCCCCCTCAAAGGCACTCAATATTATATAATAATAAATACGCAATATTTTGTGTTTTAATAATAATAATAATAATATGTGGGACTTTTATAGCGCATAGTACTACATCTCTATGCGCTCGAGCACTGGAAAAATAAGTTGTGTTGAAGTTTCATATGAAATAACCCATAAATATAATTAAAGGCTCAACTTTTCAAATCTATAAATTTCACAAATTCAGGTCCACCCACCTTACTAATCAATTTTAATGTAATATAATAGTGTTTAGAGATTTGAATTGCAAAGTATTGATAAATCTTGCAGTACACCAAGTGGTGTAGTTCTGACTTGTGATTATCTACAGCATAGCAAAGCTATGCATGTGTATGTCTATACTACTTACTGTCCTTCTCAAGAACTGTACATTTATTATGTCTACTGTAAAATTTTAATAATAATCTTTAATCAAGAATGTAATTAAATTAATGTAATTTTAATTTTCTTTTTTTTTACAATTATATGATCTGAATATTGACCAGCTATTAGAATTTTCGGAATTTGATAAAAAATTGTAGTTAGTACACCTAGATACTTAATTTGAATAAACATATATAGTTTCTAGCTGACCTAAGCACTGAAGGGGGTAATTTTCTGATAATCTAGATTTTTGTGATAGTGTTAACCTTACTATATGACTATCAATTGAGCAACTTGATATGATTCTGAATATATGACTTCAAGGCATGTTCAGCCTAGACAGTTACTTTATATCAGTTCCACCAAATTTAACATCCATGAAATCATAGTAGAAGATTAGATGACAGTAGGAATATATTTCTATTTGTTCAATTTTAAAGTCAGCCAATTACATAAAGTGTTACTGTTGTAATCACACTATATGCCCTCCAACAACATGAATTTGGAAAACCTGCCTCTGGTTTGTCAAATTTTGAAAAAAAAAACTAAACTTGTTTGTCCTTTGCTGACCTTTCTGGAACCAGTAACCTTATAAACTGACATCATTTGACCTTTATGATTTTCACCAGATGTTTACCCAGAAATTCTTTCTGACCTTTGAACTTGAACAGCATTTTAGTATGATTTAAGTGCCCATTACTCCCAAATTCACACAAAAATTAACATTTGTTTGAATGAACTTAGGTCAGTTACCTCCATATATTTTTTTTATTCTTAGTAGAAAAAAAAAAGCATTTTCTGAGCTCCTTTATTCAAAGCTATAGTTGTTAATTCTACCAAGTCTTCTCTCAAATGTGAAATGATGAACACTCATTCATTTGTAAAGTGTCCTCTAGCTTTTCTAATAATTTGTTTTATTTTTGGATCTTTGCAGACATACACACGGAGCAAGTCCTGTTTTGTCTGACATCTCATTTATAAGAATACCATCTCAGAGGAGCAGTGGTTCCCATTCGGAATCGCCTATTTATCCATATTATCCATACATGGATAGTCCAACTATCTCAGTACTGTCCCATGCCAGAGGACTCAGTCCTGCAGGTCATCATGGTAAGTTTAGTGGTTTGTGAATGCCAATTTATTACTTATCAACCTCCTTTTCCTACATTCCCTTATGAAATATTACAAAAATATGGAATATTCTAGTGTGATACATCAGTAATATACTAACTGCTTTGATACACCAAGGATATCAATAGGGTTCATCTTGTGGTGATTGGACAGTACCGTCACCAGTGAACATCTGTAACATGTTAAGCCGACTGAGTTGAATGGCATTCTCTACATAAGCTTTTCATCACAACTACCCTTTTTAATATTATCACATTTCCACATCTTTTCTCTCATATCACACTTTCATCTGCTGTTTTGCCATTAAGCATCCTCTCGACTGGTTGATTTCCTATCACATAGCATTGGTATTTTTTTTCAATTAATATTAAGAGATGTGCAACAGTTCATTCAACAATCAGATCTCATAAATATATGCAACATTAATATATAGAGTGCGCCGGCTGTAAATGCTCTGGTCTATGATGACCAAAACCCTTACTTAGCACCACCGTTTTGGCTATCTAAAATTATTTCCAAAATAATTTTGTTTTGTTTTTGTGTTGCATCCAACTGCAAGTTTTCGTCAACACTTACAGAATAAGATCTAAATTCACGATTTCTAAACAAAGTCGTATTATGAGGCTTTGGGAGATATGGAGATAACTTGTTGTGCAGTCATGGTTGGACCAGGACCTCAGGATTGGAATTCATTAAAATATTCTATCTATTCACCTGTTAATCACTAATTATTTTATTAATTATGAAGAGAGTAAATTACTGTACAGTAATATATTTGTTATACCTAGGCCATCCAGCAGGATACTTGCCCCACATGGTGGCTTTTCCACCTCACGGATCAGAGCTTACTGGCCCTCCAAGCACTGCTGGAAGCATTGAACATCCTTCACTTGAATTTGCTTCATCGGTGGAAGGTTTGTAACTGTTCTTTTGTTTTTTTGTAGGGTTTCAGAGTGTCCAATTACTGTACAACCCTTAATTTCCTCGTGCCCTAAATTTTTTTTATATTTTGCGATAAGACGATGGTGAAATTTAAGGGCATGCGAAAAATGTTGTCAGAATAAATACTACATACCCAAACAAACATTAAAAAATATATGACTGTTATTATCATGTGTAGGCCCATCCCCTACAAATGAGGGCACAGTGCCACAGTAGCCCTTTTGGGTACTTATAGAGTTGCCTAAGTGAAGGTCTGATATAGCCAGGCTGAGAAGATCCTCAAAAAAACATAATTTTGTGAAAATAATAATCATGGCACTATTCCAATATAAATATGTAATAATTGTTTCTTTTATATATATGTTTGTGTGTGTGTTTGGGTTCCAACATCTTCTTATTTCTCAATAAAACAAATCCCTATTTTGAGAGAGTTATGTAAATTGTCCACAAACTTAAATCACTGTACGCTGCCATTTTCTTTCTTTGGAATGACCTAGGCATAGGCGATGCTATACCTCTGGAGAATTGTCTGGTCACTTCTGAGTTGAAAACTTCTCACGAATCATGTTGCCAACAAAATGGAACAAAAGATGATCAACTGGGTCAAGGCCTACTCACAAAATAAGATGAAGAATCCAATTATTAAAGCAAACTTTACCCACAAATGGTCAATATACAATCGTAGGCTAATGGAGGGTGAATAAAATCGTGAAATCTGAATTGTGAAATCGGCCTAGTAGCGATTCAAATGTCTGACTAGAACTACTGTAAATGACAGAAGGGTTTCGGCCCGCTAGATTTTATTTTATAAAAGTAATATCAGTTTATTTGCCATTATGCCAAATTGTGTTATTTTAAATTGAAGTGTGAAGAAAACACTAATCTAGTTGTTTTCATATTGGTTTTCAGTGAGATGTAGTGAATCCATAAAAAATAGTACATCTTATGCTCACAGCTTCTGTAGCAATAATAATTGTAATTACGTATTAATGTCTATAATTAGGTTCAAGATTTTCAAGTCCAAAGCCATCAGCTCGACTTAGTAGAAAGCGCCAACTATCAGTATCACCATTTTCTGAAACAATTGATATCAACGCTATGATACGTACATCACCTAACTCACTTGTTGCGTATATCAACAACTCAAGAAGTTCATCTGCAAGCGGTTCATATGGTCATCTGTCAGCAGGGACGGTTAGTCCGATGAATTGGCACCATCCTGTGACACCTATTGCTCACCTTCAACAACTCCAACATCAACTGATGCGACACCGGAGTGGGAATCCATATTTGCCTGCTACAAGTCCAGCTCAACATATCTCAAGTCATGGGTATCCGCATCCTGCCATGACAGCGCTGTTCTCACATCCACATAATCATTATCCTCCTAACTTACATGAACAGCCTTGTAAGACACATCAGCATCACCATCACCAGCAAGAGAAATATCAATCAGAGGTTTGTTCTCTTTTGTCATTTACAGTTAAAATTCAAAGTTCAAAATCTAAAAATGTTTGACTTAAATTCCACTTACATATTTTTAATTAATTTAAAAAATGCATCAATCTGACAGGAAAAATAAATTTGACTTAGAAATTAGTTTACTTATATTATATTATTTGTCAAGTTTGGCACTTTTTGTTATTATTTTATGCTTTTCAAGGCCTTAACCAACCTAATTTAGGCCAGCTACCCAGCCACCCTAGAATTTTATGAATAACCTCAAAACATTGTTTAAACATTTGAACACCTAGCCTTAAAATATTGTATTCTTGATTGTATTGTTAATTCAATTAGTGCCTTTACTGTCTTGATTGGATTCACTGACTGAATTAATAATAATATTATAACCCTTAAAATATTGTATTCCTGATTATATTGTTAATTTAATTAGTACCTTCTCTGTCTTGATTGATTCACACACTATTACTAAAATAATAATATTATTTTAGCTCAGAATCTTGTGATACACCACATGTGTAGTTCTAAGAAGAGAATTGTTGGAGTTTTCAACATTTCAGTCAAAATCCAATCCATGAATGAAATAGATCAAAGTATTTTGATTAAAATAATTCATTGTAACAATAAGTAACTAAGTGAAAATAAAAAATTCCTATTTATTGGTACTATAGGTAAATTTAAGTGAAACTAACAACAATGTCGTGAGTAGTACTGTTGACCCCGATGCCAAGAGAAGTCGAATCAAAGAGGAGCCATTCAAATCTCCAGCAAGTGTTGTGTCTTCAACATCAGCAGAGAAGATGATGGCGATATCAATAAAAGAAGAAGACATGAAACATGAAGAAGAAATACCACCTGTAACCGATTGTGAGTGGGGTGATTGCAGCCTGCATTGTAATACACTTGAAGAACTTGTGCACGTAAGTAGACAAAACCTTTAAAACATATAGGGTTAAATCGTTTTGTAAATCTAGCAGGCAGCAAGATAGGGAGGAGATCATGCAGATTACATAGATTAATGTGTAGCTGCATGATGGATAGTATGTTAATTTTGGTTATGTTAAAATTTTCTTGTAGTTCACAGTTAAACCTCCCATAAGTGGTCAAATATCTTACTCCCTCACAAGCCTGTTTATTTTCTGTTTTGGTATCTTTTAGAAAGGGCCAACTCTTCAAAATTGTCACTTCTCTAAACCACCATTTATTCACAAGCCTGTTTGTTCTATCAAATCAGTATATTTGATACCTCTTTGAAAGGGTCAATGACCACCTTCCTGTACCACTACTCATTGGCAAGCCTGTTCTATCACATCAATTCATTTGGTATCTCTCAGATAGGGCCAACCCTTGTAAGTTGTCATCTCCCTAAACCACCATTTACTCACCAGCCGGTTTGTCAAACCAATACATTACCTCTCACAAAGGTTAACCTTTTGTAACTTTTAAATTTGGATTTATCTCCTGTAATCAACTACATTCCAAGGTTTTTCATTGCTTTTTGTTATACAAATACAGTAAAGTCAACTCTTGCAAAACATTGAGTTAAGGAGCAGTACATCTGTAAGATGACAGTGCTTTTCAGTTTTACTGTTTCTTGATTCCTTTTCTATTTTATATATATACCTGGCCATTTGGTCATTGTATTATTTATTTGCCAAAATAAATAAATTAAAATGAATGAAAATTGATTCTAAACAGACCATATTTGAAGTTCCAAAATCATAAATGAAGTCTTTCTGAATAAACTGTATGGAAAGGCAGACAGAGTGGAAGGTATTCATGGTGTTTGCTGTTTGAAGAGCTCACTCAAATAAATCACTTATTACTCTCTGTATGGTTTGTGTATATTCTAAAACTAATTAAAAACATAGAGAAATATCTATGATAATTACATACATGATTTAAAATTTTATGGCCTATATTGGCCTGGCCATCACTATCATAAGGCCAAAAAAAAGTTGTATTGCCCTTTTGCTTCAAAAATTTAGAGAATTGGTAGGTCGATTTTTTTTTTTAATCCATGTCTTAATTATATATTTCAATAAAATAAGAAATGACTAAAAATGTGTTTTCAATAATATATTTATTATCCACATCACAAGTTGGTTAAAAAATAGAAACTGTGATATTTTGGAAAAAGTTCATTTTTCTGTGCTTCCCCTATGCCATGCTCGTTGACGCTAGCCACCATTTTGTTGATTGCTGGTGGTTGGTAAAAAGTTCAATCGGCTTTGCGTTTCAATGACACAAAAACTGCACATTAGCAGAGGAAAGAAAGAAAGCCAAGTGTGTATTTGACTAGATTGTTTTGAACATCACTTTCTACATACAGGGAATCACAAATTCTCATTTAAATAAAATTTTTAAAATAACCAATCGAATATGGCTATTTTACAATTAAAAGATCGACCACCAAGACTACAGTATAATTTTTTTTTTTCCTGGATGGTAAACCTAGCCTTCGTAAAACTCCACTAATTTTGTGTGCTTTTCACAAGCAAAGTACAGTATGAAGTTTTGTATATTTTTTTAGCTTAGAATAAATTTAGTCCATACACAATACAACGCAGCGTTTCAAAGTCACACTGCGTGTAGGGAAAAGGATGACTTGAGGTCCGCCTTTCATCATTGCCGATCTATTTCACGCCTAGTTTTGAACCTAGGCTCCGTTGGCCTAGGCCTTGCTATGCGGAGTTACTAAAAACTGATTATATTTCTGTTTTAGAAAAAAAAATTTAACACAGAAACTTTATTATTTCGATATTCAATCAATGAAATATGCTTTATCTATGTTCTTATTTCCTATTTAGTTTAAAAACTTTTTTAAATATTAAAAAAAAACCACGATTTTGCGATTTTTACAATCGGTCGATAAAGGACAATACAACAATTTTTTTATTTTGGCCTAAGCAGACATTTTTTTTTAGACCTGAGAGCACTTACAATGATCAGATCAGTTGTTATTTACTGTTTTTAATGCAAACTTTTCTTGCAGCATATTAATAATGATCATATTCACAATGAAAAGAAGGAATTTATCTGTCATTGGCGTGATTGTATACGAGAAGAAAAACCATTCAAAGCACAGTACATGTTAGTAGTTCATATGAGAAGACATACAGGAGAGAAGCCTCATAAGTGTACCGTACGTTAACATTTCAACATCATTTCAAACATGTTTAACACCTCACTACTCAGAAAATGTTTAATCAATGTGATAACATTTGTCTGTATTAACAGACATAAATAAACGATTAAGACACTACTGTATTTGAAATACGTGCTGTTCCCATTGTTACCAACCACATAGGATCTAACTTAATACTAAGTAGGGTTGTTACAAGACCTCCTCAAACTTGTAATCGGTATGTTATCTAATATCATGTGAAAGGTATGATTTTTGTATCCATGTAATGTCTTATCACAATTAATAGCTAAACAGTTATTATTAAAAATGATTGCTTATATTAGTTAAACACAGCTTAATATAGCTTTGTTGAAATCATAGTGTTTAAGTTTGCAGTTATTTAGGTGAAAAGTTTCACCAAGAAATGATTTGTAATTACCATTTTAATTCCAAGGACCGCACAAGGCATTTTTTTTTTATTTGCTTTTAGGGGTACATATTGCAAGGTGGTGTATATTTCAAAATGTGTGTATATTAAAACTATTAAAACATCATCAAAGGACAATTAATACTTCTATTTCATAATGTATAATTGTAGTTTGTAAATTAAAACAATAATTTTGATGTAAACAATGTTTTGGCATAGTCTCATTGTTCAAGGAAGCAGTGGTACTTATTCAAATAAATAGGGTATTTAAATTTTAATCATTTGGAATTTTAATCATTTGGGGTTAAAATTAGGATCTAACATTTTGTGATATGGTGTGATATTTATTTATGCCTAATCATAACACATTTTTTGGTTATATTGGCATTGTCACTTGTTTATAAACATTTCTCAATCATGGTGTTGTATGCTCAAGTGATTTTTTTATGATTCTGTAAGTGCTACTACTGTATGAGTGTAGCTTGCTAAAAATAAAATGGATATCTTGTAATCGACAAACTACATACTGTTGTATACAATGTGAAACTGCAAAAAACAAAATCTAAAAATAAAATGCTAAAAATAAACCAATATTTGACTTTCAGTTTGAAGGCTGCAACAAAGCATATTCCAGATTAGAAAATCTAAAAACGCATCTGAGATCTCACACTGGAGAACGGCCGTACGTCTGCGAGTTCCAGGGATGCACTAAGGCATTCTCAAATGCATCTGACAGAGCCAAGCATCAAAATAGAACACATTCCAATGCAGTGAGTCAATTATTAAATACTGTTTATTTTAACCTATCATCAATTATCAATTGAAACTCTGTATGGAACAGAGCTAAATCCATTTCCATGTGTTGTATGACAAAGTATGCCTTTTAAGGCTCTTTGATGTTGATTAATTTCAAAAGGAAGAACATTGTATTTAATCAATATTGATTGTTTCACTTAGTGGGTGTAGATATGTGGCATTGTTGGACTTCTGTGTGCATTTGTGGAAAGAAACATGACAATTTATTCTTTGAGTGTTGATTTCAGATAATTGTGGTAACTACAATGTCACTCCTTGCCAAAAACACAAAATTCAGAATTGCTGTCAGAAAAATTGTTTTTGGTAGTGAAAGTCGGTAGAGTAAAGATGTGTGTTCTGAAAATTGCTACATGTTTTATTAGATACATTGACTTTGAAAACAAGTGTAGACACCAGGATCTTTGAAATCGGATCACATATACTGAATTTTACTGCCTAAGAACAACTTTTTGGCAGCCATTTCACATATCTCCAGCAACAATATTAGTAGTAGTTGTAGATTCAAATTAACACATTAGACCAACGGAGAAATTAGTTACTTATAGCAAGGAGTTAAACTCCTTGTTTATAAGTAGGTTTGTTGTTTTGTTGGAGTGATCGAAATACGGTGATCGGAACATTGAGAAGCTCTGTAAGATCTACACACATGGTGAACTGGAAACTTTAAATGTGTTTATGTTGCCATTTGATGCAATAAAAGCTATTATTATTCAGTTATGCTGTTATAACCCGTTTAATATTACGTAGTATTGAAACACATGCGAGTAATATCCAACCCCAAGCAGCTGACATCTCCTGAATCCCACAATCAAGAAACTTATTGCACATATGCGGTACTGTAAAAGACGGCCTGCAAAATGGCGAACACACAATAAAATCAAAATTTGTCATTAAACACAATTGACTACTGTTGATTATGAAGAGGTAAAGTAATAAAGATAGCAATAATACTAAACTAGAAGAAGTGCTGTTAGAATGTTTCGTGACAATATGCAAGAGAAGGAACATTGAGCTGAATATATGATTATTTATTACTATACTAGCTATATACTTGTTCTTTGAATGGCAGGAATCAAAAGACTCAGGTGGAAATTAATTAAAAGAAAGCCATAAGATAATGGAAAAAGCATGTTTGTGTTGTTTTTCAAGAAAATGTATGGCCACCTCCTTAAATGATCTTTTGATCCCTACCCAGTGGGAAGATTGTATGTTCTGTTTCATTACCCCTTAAAGTACAGACCCTTTTTTTTTTAATCACTCGGTATATTTTACTTAGGGACACAAAATTAGTACAGTGTTCTCCCCAGAATATTGCTGAAGGATCATGGCACGCCAACCCAACAGCCCCCCTAACCCCAGGGCCCCCTTACCCCGGCGCAACACCTCCCGCCCTAAGGCACGCCTTTGTAGAATTTCTGCAGTAACCTGGAAACACTGGTTAAAGAATGATTCCCTCCTCAAAAAATTTATTTAAAACTTGATATTTAACATAGAATTTGTCATTGATTTATCTGCTAATGGACCATGGGTTTGAGCACTATCAACAAGTGTACTGCTGAGGTACATCAGATCACTTTAAACGTAGTTGACCGACTCAATTAAAGAAAGCCTAGGTCCCTATAGAAGCTGATTGTACATAAATCAAAGAATTAGGAAACTACAATCCTTCCTCCTGTCAATGATGATGGATTAGAATTGCTAAGAATAGACATCTGGTTTGTTTCAAATGAACAATTATACCAAATTTTTGTACATTTTCAAGTACATTAGACAAATTTTCCAAGATTGTGTTGTTGATTTTAAGCGTCATGGTGGACCTCCCAAGCGTCATGGTCAACTGCCAAGCGTCACGGTGACTGCACTGTGATCCTTCAAGGGCCTGGGGAGAACACTGTTAGTAAAATAAAATGTGTGAAAAGTTGAAGTTTCATTGCAAGACCTTCAGTGATTTGGGAACCTTATGTAACAACATTTGGGGTAAAAATGTATGCAATACAATAGTTTAAATTTTGGGCCCTGACTCAACATAATGGTGCAATAATAAAAGCAAAATAACTCTAAAAAAAATGTAAGTCATTAAAAGTTTAATTTGATATGCAATTAACAATTACAAATTGGAAAAGAATGACTTGGTCAAAACAATTTAAGGGGGCACTTCTACTGGAAATCCTCACAATTGATAGGTTGTATTTTTGGCACTTAGAGTTATCCAATTGTGTAATGTTATATATGTATGGATAGGTCTTGACGAGATGTACCGGAATATGCATATCAATTATGAATATGTTGCCATGGTTACCATCTAGAGCTTCTGATTGGCTGATTGAAAAACTGGTTTAAATTTCTTACTAATCATCCTATTAAAGTGAAAATTGGCAAGTATGATTAGTATAATATTTGAAATTTTTCCACCGTACAGATTTTTGTTGGTTGCCATAGTTACCGATTTTTTGCATAATTAAATAATTTTAATTCATTAAATTCAATAATTAAAGAACTACACAACCAACCACAAAACTGGACGGTAGGATTCTTTCAAACAGTCCTGGGAACATTCTTGCCAAGTTTGAGTTCAATCGGACCTCTACTTTTTAAAATATGGTTAATCAAAAATGTTCAATATGCGAAAAACATTGTTTTGAGAAAATTGAGGTCAAAGTTCGTGAATGTTTTTCAGTCTGAGACACCTTCAAACAAAGTAGATATTTACAC
>JAOTQE010002249.1:0-11384 GCA_025631205.1 Nesometra sesokonis
TTAAAATCCCATAATTAATGTGAAAATTACAAATGAAATATTAAAGAAATACACTATGCGGTATATGCTACACAGTGCTATAACATAGCGCATGCGAATTTGTTTGGTAACAACATGGCTCCATGAAGTCACGTGACCAATCACACGCGCCTCGCGTGAAACCGAGTTGGCCAAACTCTCTCTATATACGGCTCTGCCCGGACCTTCAAAAGGGCACCCCCACCCTTTTGCTGGATTTTGGAGCCGCCCCTGTATTATATGGCCCGTTCTTTAGCTGCAGATTACCTGCTCTGTAGAAAAATAAGATTCTTGGTGTACAACCTTTTTTCTGTATTTTCCTCTTAGAGACAAACCGCTTGAAGCTGGTGGTCTTTAAATGTTGTGGGATAGCCACCAAACCCTGTGAAACCCCCTGGTTTCTGTCTTACGGTAAACAGCCATGAGGAACAAAGCTAATAACTGCACAATCTATTGTTTGGGGTATAAATATTAGGCTTTTTAGTTACCATGTGATAGCACCCTCTATTTTAGTTTGGCATATACAGTTTAAAGCATTAAAATATACAAATTTCAATTGGAAAGAAGTTGAGCTTAACAAGTTGGTAGTTGCCTTCTCTTTTCCTTTTCATCCATATATTATAAACATTTTTGTGTACTTCATTTATGTTGGATAAAATAAAAAAGATGAATTTTATATATCATGTTTTCTTTCATCCATCTGATTCATTGTGTTTACAAATACTGTATTAACGTCATCAACCTCAAATGTATTTGGCAAACATATCATTCAAATTGATGGAAGTTGACCAGCCTCTCTACTAGTATGTTAAACTGTAAAAATGGACCTTCAGACGCAGTACGCATCACAGCCAACATACGCTGATGACTATCATGATTTTACAATAGATTTTCCTTATATATATCTTCTATTTAATGATTAAAAATAGATCAACTTGTCCTTAAATCACAGCTTTGACTGGTAGGACACATGATGGATGACTGTTTTCAGTGGTTTTCATGCTAGTAACATTTTAAACAATTTATTTAGAGTTGTAAGAAACCAAAGCTAACGCACGAAAGTCTGAAACTGAACACTGGAAGAAAATCACCAACTCTTTCTGTCTTGAAAAGAGTGTACTAAATTATCTTACACATGACCCATATTTCACAGAAGTGCCAACAGCTTAGCATCTCATCTGAAAGATGGTGAACTATAAAACTTGTATTTCGACACTCTAGTCCAGACACAATGAAAGTGGTGATGAATTCGAAAGGAGGAGCAGTAGGTCTCAGGTCTTAACACAATGACTACCACCAGTTTCACCGAAGGACCTAAATGTCTCTCTGAATTTTGATTACCAAACTTTCACACCAGCAACAGATGGGCTCACAGAAGGTAATCTGACACGCGGATCTGCACATGCACGATTCCCCACAGTTGGATTTCGTGGCAAAATCACGAATAGATTTTGGTCAATTCATCATCCGTGTTAAATTATGAGTGAATAACTCAGCAGCCAATCAGTGCTCTCTGATTGTGGAAAAACGTAAACAAACCGGCTCTGTTGTATATGTGATACAGAGATAGGGCCTAGGCGTACCTAGGCCTACACAGTTTTATTATGACTACTTCAGATCATTTTTTTTACATTTTTAATTTCACTGACCATGTATGTTATGATCTATTTTTATTTGCTGTTATATTTCGTATGTGGTCTCAGAAGGCAGTTTTAGACGAAGGATAATTGCTTCATTCGTTTGTACTTCAATTGCATAGCTAGTGTTGAGAACCAGAAAATCAAGGGCGGTCACAGTTGATTGCTTTTTGTCCTGTCATGCTGCAGATGCGAAAGCTCCATATTGTTGTATTCAATACGGACAAAACTTATTACTTGGTAGGTTCAAAGGTCAAATTATTAACTAATGAACAGGACTTCAGCTTGTAGCACTAATTTGGACATGTGGCCATTAAACAAAATCTTGTCCCACTTCATGTTATATAATTGTCTGTCTGTAATGTATGATAACAGCTATTTCTACTGATTATGTATGAGATAAAATCTTCTCATTTAAGTAGTTTCATTTGTTATTCAGCTGCTAAAAACTAGCCATTTATCAGTATTAAAAGATTATCTATGCAACCTTCGTAGCACTCAACGAAATTCATATAAATACTTTTTTTCTTGTAATATTCCTTTATATAGTAACTAGCCTTTAAGGAGATTTATGATTTCTCAATTTATGATTTATGTTAGAATACAATTTTATTTACTTACAATTTTTCAAACAGTGAAAACAATAATGTTGTGTATGTATATTATATATCCCTGGTGTTAAGATAACTTTTTGTGGTTTGAGATTTATTATTTTATTGAAACAAAAATCCCCAATGTTTGTGGTCAGTTGGTCTACTGGTCCAACTGGGGATTGATAGCTGATCAATCCATTCATGGTGGACCAGTTCAATATTCCATTCACTACCTTGTTTTGACCAGTTGAATTTTTATGAAAATATAAAATTATTTATGTACTTGTCAATTGTAACCTCCCCCCACCCCACCAAGCAGGGACTTAGCCAGAGATGTAACTTACAAAATGGTTACACTCATGTAAAAGTCCCATCTAAACTTAGGTGCACCGGGTCAAAAATGGACCATAAAAACCCAAAATACGGTCAAAATAGTGGTACTAGCGCACCAAATAGGCGAAATAAACTTTTGAAAGAGAGCTCCCCCCCCCCCCCCTTGGTGGATCCGGGATCCGCCCCTGTAAACGCCTGTTTTCCTGTTGAGAGAATCGGCGATATTTAAGCCTAGCTGACCTAGTAGACCAAGGGCCCAGAAGATTTATTCAGCTGAAAAGAGAAACAAGGTTTGATGGTCTCACCATATCAGGGCCTGTGTAAGGGCCAATAAAATGAATTGCTGGCAGGGTATAGCCTGTACCATAACCCCAGAGGGCCCAAAAATAGGGGGGAAAATGAGTTTATTCAGCTGAAAGAAAAATGCAAAAAATTGGTGGATACTGTTTATTATGTTATAAAAACTATTGAAATAGACCTGCCAGTAACTTTATCCTGTACGGTTGCCCAGACAGTAGCCCCAAAGGACCCCACCCACATCGTTTTACTCAGCTTAAAAGAGAAACGGCTAATTCCTTTTGCAAAAGAAGTGTTACATCACAGCACCACAGCAATAACTAAAAATCTAATGACAGTAGCCCCAAAGTTTCACAAAACTCCACTTGCCCGCTCCCATCGGGTTATTCAGCTAAAAACGAAATAGCTGAAAACGAAATGGCTAATTTCTTTTGCAAACGAAGAGTGACACCATAGCAACAACTAAAAATACACTAACAGTAATTTTATCTTGTACAGAAGCCCGGACAGTAGCCCCAAAGTTGCCTCAAATGCTACCCACCCGCATTGCGTTATTCAGCTGAAAAGCGAAATAAAATGACTAATTTCTTTTGCAAACGAAGTGTCACACCAAAATAATAACTAAAAATGTAATTTAAGTAATTTGATCCTCTACAGTGGCCCAGACAGTAAATAAAAGGACTAACTGTCTGGGCCCCTGTACAGGATAAAATTACTGTCATCTGATTTTTAGTTGTTGCTATGGTGTAACACTTCGTTTGCAAAAGAAAAAAAAAGAGCCATTTCGTTTTCAGCTGAATAACGCAATGAGAACGGGAAAGTGGAGTTTGGTGAAACTCTGGTGATACTCTCTGGGCCATTGTAGAGGATCAAATTACTTTCATTAGATTATTCGTTGTTACTGTGGTGTGACACTTCGTTTGCAAAAGAAATTAGTCATTTTATTTCACTTTTTAGCTGAAGAACGCAATGCGGGCGGGTGGCATTTGGGGCAACTTTGGGGCTACTGTCTGGACTTCTGTACAAGATAAAATCACTGACAGTATATTTTTAGTTGTTGCTATGGTGTAACACTTCGTTTGCAATAGAAATTAGCCATTTCATTTTCAGCTGAATAATGCGATTAGAGCGGGAAAGTGGACTTTGGTGAAACTTTGGGGCTACTGTCTGGGCCACTGTAGAGGATCAAATTACTGTCATTAGATTTTTAGTTATTACTGTGGTGTGACACTTCGTTTGCAAAAGAAATTAGTCATTTTTTTTCGCTTTTCAGCTGAATAACGCAATACGGGCGGGTGGCATTTGGAGCAACTTTTGGGCTGCTTTCTGGGCCCCTGTACAAGATAAAATTACTGGCAGTATTTTTAGTTGTTGCTATGGTGTAACACTTCGTTTGCAAAAGAAATTAGCTATTTCGTTTTCAGCTGAATAACGCGATCAGAGCGGGTAAGTGGAGTTTGGTGAAACTTTGGGGCTACTGTCTGGGCTACTGTACAGGATAAAATTACTGTCATTAGATTTTTAGTTATTGCTGTGATGTAACACTTCGTTTGCAAAAGGAATTAGCCGTTTTTCTTTTAAGCTGAATAAAACGATGTGGGTGGGGTCCTTTGGGGCTACTGTCTGGGCAACCGTACAGGATAAAGTTACTGGGAGGTCTATTTCAATAGTTTTTATAACATAATAAACAGTATCCACCAATTTTTTGCATTTTTCTTTCAGCTGAATAAACTCATTTTTCCCCCCTATTTTTGGGCCCCCTGGGGTTATGGTACAGGCTATACCCTGCCAGCAATTCATTTTATTGACCCTTACACAAGCCCTGATATGATGAGACCATCAAACCTTGTTTCTCTTTTCAGCTGAATAAATCTTCTGGGCCCTCGGTCTATAGCCTACCTATAGGCCTATACACAACGTTGAAGACTGACTGCTGAACAACATCATCGTCTCTCTGAAAACTTTTGATAAATTAGCCAATGGGAGACTGCGTTTTTTACCTGCATGCCATGCACATATTGAACGCACCGACGAAAGATCGCATACCTAAGAAATTTGTTTTAATGTGATGTTTGGCTCAAACAGTATTTTATCATGAATATTTGTCAATTATAAATTCTACTTAAAAGTGAGAGTATTTTTCATCCCTATAAAATTTAAAACAAATATAAAGGAACAGGGCTTGAATTTAACCAATTCACCAAGGCCATTTGCTGCCGGTGCCCTCTCATTTGGCCTCAATGCCTTCAATATTTGACCATCATTAAGGCCACTTTGACCTTGCTGCCCCTTATTTTCAGTACTACAAAAGGATACAATTTGAACAAAATGGCCTGAGGTGCCCTGTTGTACTCCTTACAATCAAGCCAAAAATGGCCTTGCCCCTACAAAGCCCAAATTCGAGGCCTGAAGGAAAATAGTAAAAACATATTAATACACCAAGGGATGATTGGTTAATTTTCTGATTGAAAATTGACAATTCACCAATCCAAAAAATCGGTTCATACACCACTTAGCTCGCCCGAGTATTTGTTTATACACAGCATGTGTGAAACCCGTCAAGCAACTCTCTCTGGCTGATTGTTGTGGGGGCCCCTTGTGTTGTGTACAGTGTGTGCATCATTTTGAAACCATCATTGTTGATGTTGTGGAAAATGCAGTAGGGTAAGCCAGACGTTTGTTTTGAATCAGAACAGACAAAAGTTGGCCGGGTATGACCAGACCTACACTTTGATCATGCTTTGATCTATGCACTGATTGTTTTGTTCATTCATTTGCCATTAGATTTTCAGTTTTAGGCCTCGTATATCCCGACATCTAGGACTCCTCACATTCTGCAGCTCTGAGAATTCCCCTTCTATGTGCGCGATTGATGTACGTCATTAAAAAACTTTCCCCGCACAATACCCCGGAAAAAGTGGTGTTTCCCCCGCACACTTCCCGGCTATATTTAACATCACTATATTAAACACCACTGTTTTCAGTTGTCAAATTCCCGGCCCTTTCAGACCAGTTACATCTACGGCTAAAACTTTTGTATGTCCCGGCACTGCGGGGACACAAAAATGGTTACATCCCCGGCTCAGTATTACCGAAACCCCGGCTAGAGCCCGGGTCGGGGGGGGGGGGGGGGGGGGGAGAGGTTACAATTGACAAGTGCATTACATTTATATTGATCTACATCAGTACACTAAAAATGTCATGTTAATTTGTCTGCTGTAAGTTGGTATCATGAGCAAGAATATAAGATCCAACTTTGAAGGCAGACCAGAAACAAAGCACTTGCCCTGTTTACCAGTGGAAAAAATACTTAAAAATTACCCCTATAAAATTATTGGCTGATTAGGACACATTCTATCTAGGTGGCCTGGAGAGCCTATTCTATTTTACTGAGGGCATAGGCCAGAGGAAAAAATAGGCTCTCCATGACATTTTTGAGGGCCATTTTAGAACCACAATAGGATAATATTCCCAATTTCAATTTTATTTGTTATTGTAATAATTAACAGTAAATTTTAAATGGTCTTCTTGACTTAAAGTACATGCTAAATTGTTTTGATTTATTTGGCCTAGTTGGAATGACAAATTCTTTTTGGCACTGCAATGAAGTTTAAAAAACTCACTGTTGTTGTCCAACAGTTAACAAAGTTTTAAAGTAAACATTTTGACAGTAAAGGAAAACATAGTAGGCTACAGTTGGTTACAAATAGATTCAGCTGAACGTGAATAACAATCTGCAATATTGTTTGAATAGTTTGCTTACTGTTATTATCTATACTCCAATGCTTAGTATGAAGAACTAAGGCGTGTTGACCTTGAACACATACAATTGACCTTTACCAGCCTTTTATATAATAATTATATCATCATTTATGAGGAGTTCAAGTTGATTATTCATAGCAGGACCTGTAACACTGTAGTTAAACATAAGTCTTCAGGAATTAGGAGGATTAGCTATTTATCGTACATTCAAATGAATTCTACTACAACAGGTTGTGTCATTGACATAAACACCTGTGATTATACTGTTTATGTCGTGTTTTTACCGATGCATTTTATTTAAAAGGCCAATTATTTTACTTACGAAAATTCACCCAAAAATAACATTTATTTGAAAAAAAGTAATTTGTTTGTCCTCTGCCACCCCTGGTAATTCTTTTTTTTTTCAATTTTTTAGCCCAATTATTAATTTACAAAATTGCCTTATATTTGGATCTCTAACTCAAAGAAAAGCTGGTTGTATCCTGCTGCTGCAACATCACCTGTACACATATAAATGTCTGGTGTTGCGGTATGAACACATCTGATTATTGTTGTGGTACTTATCATCTTATTTTTAGCTTCAAAATTAATAAACCAAAACAAAACAACTTAGTTTCTGCCTGCCCCAATCCATATGAACCTATCTTATTTTATAGGATCTGTGCTTATGGCCTGTCCTACCAGATTTGACCTACCACAGATCTCAATAAGTCCACTGGTACACATCCTTTCGACTAGATATAGGGTATTCTTCCTTTCTGACCTTTCCCTGCATGATGTTTCTTTATATTGTATATTGTCTACTCTATGACCAACATATTTTTTCTCCTTTTTTATGCTTTCTCCTAGGAGTGTACAAGAGTCATTGTATAATTCTTGCACTGCTTCGTTCGTTTTTGTTTCCTGTGAGTGTACACTTCTCATTGAATAATCATAGCCCTTCTTCATTTTTTTTGTTGTTTATAAGTAATGTGTGTCGTTTTCCTATAGGTCTACATTTCAAAAGCTTCTATGCATGTTATAAATGCTTTATTATCATCATTATCATTATTATTATTAATTATTATGCTGTTTCCCAATTCTTTATTGAGTGTCCATGTTTCCACTACATACATGAATTCATATATGAATATGGACAGAACATACCATCTGATTAAATGTTTTTTAGTTTTTATGCAGTCTCATGTAGGCCAGTACAGTATCAGTCAAACACCTAAATCGAATCTAAAGTGGCAATAAAAAATAGTTCAACTTAGAGGAGATTTGACAAAGGTAAAGTTGAATCTTATTCGACATAGAAATATGTAGGCACTAATCATAGCAACAGAACCTAGAAAGATGTTTTGAAACAAACAAGAAATTTCAGTTGAGAAACACATTGTAGATTTCATTAAAAAAAACCCGGATAAATAACCTATATTATGCCATAAAATTAGCAAATGTCACATGATCAATTTGATTCACACATCATTCAAAGATGATCAGGCCATGCGAAAGCTGATCCCAACATATTCGGGCCAACTGTACACATGGCAAGTTGTGGGCTGGCAGGGTGTTGCTGGACAATATAAGTTTGTTACCCAAATCATATCATAACAGCTACATATTTTTTCTTTATCTCTTCCTTTCAAAAGGTCTATTTCGTTATTTTGTACTTCTCATGATGATGAGTTTCCAATACAGTGCCTTGTAAAAAGAACGAATCACTGCAGCGATTGATGTTTGTTCATAATTTTACAATGTTTGTTATCCTTTGTTTTCTCAAAGGTTTTCCAACTTTGACTTATGGACTAATTTAGACCGGGCACATAAAATACGTCAAATTTTGTTACTTTGCAATTGTTATGTTACAACAACAAAATTTGAACAAATAATGCATTTCAGTATTCATAATCTAAATAAAAAAATTTTAACACCCTTTTTTGCTGACCATTACTACGCCAGATGCCTAGTCTACTCTACTGTATAATTTACATATTTTTACATGAATCAGCAAATAATTTGCATGCAGACTATGTATATTTCAAACATAGCAAATAATTTAATGTGCAGAGTATGCTTTATACATGAATTAGCAAATAGTATGCAACAGAAACTTACTTTGAGATATTACAAATGTAAAAATTACAATTTTATGAATGATGATAATTATTGCTCTAAAACCTCGACTTGGTAAATTTAGCAAAATAACATGATCCGTCAAGGTTTTTTGCAGGAAATTAACTATGTGTACCTGATAATTACTTGCCTGAAGTCTGTACTTATTTTAGAATCCCTCATAGCGCTAATTTTAATAACAGGGCGGAGTAGTTAACCAATCAGCAGTTTTTAATATAGTCACATGATGTCTGGTTTTGAACATTCATGGTTCCTGGTTGGTAGACACTGCATATAATGTTATATTTGTTATAAACTTTAATAATATAAGTCTGCTCTACTCGGGATAAAAAAAATGGAAATTAATTAAATGTTTGTGCAAACTGAGGTTATGTTTTTGCCCGTTTGTTTGTGAACAACTTCCTGACGAAATTATTAATCATTGAGTAATGAAACTTACGGTAAAAGTGATTCTAGAAGTGATTCAATTTTGAAAGATCAAGGCCAAATGTCATGGTTAATATTTATACATTACTATTTCAATGGGAGAATTTATAACTGCAAAGAATTATGTTAATTATTATGTGAGCGGAGGTTTGCACTCTTGGGGCGCCCTCTAGTTAATTTATACTGAACTAGCATTGGTAGCAAAGATCTTACAATGTAAAGATAGCGCACTGGCCAATTTTTGAATGGAATTTCTGTAATACGCATAGAATGCCATCTAATGCTCAAATCTGCTTCTTACTTTACAGGGGCCCTATAAAATGTTTGAATTATTCTCATTTTTATAATAGTTATTAATAATTATTATTTGGATTTATTTTCCAAATGGGTGATACTGAATTTTATATTAATATCTGTCTATTATATCATTAGTATTTTAATTAAATGCGTCTGTGTTATCAAATCAAATCATTTTTTATTCGCAATATTTTCTACCTTTGCATTTGTTACACCTTATTTTGTAGTGGGCGCAATTTCATGGCATTACGCAGTGGAATAGGCCAGCACGCCGCTATTTTTACATTGTAAGATCTTTGATTAGTAGTCTGAAATCCAGAGTTATGGATAACTAAGGCCTAAACAATACATTGCAGGTTGGGCAAAAATATTATTTTTAGAACCATAAAAATTTTCCTAATTTCTGTAATATTTTTTTAATTTTTATAGTTTAATTTCATGATTATCTTATAATTTTAAGGACAATTGTACTTAACTATAATATTAACAAAATTGTTTTTAAAGCCAAAAATAACTTAACCCTGATTTATATATAATAACCAAGGCATAAAAATGTACATTGTTGTTAGCTTGGACAAAGATTGTTTTTAAAAACTACAGACATTTTCCTAATTTCTGCAATTATTATTTTGTTTATTCTTATAGTTCAATTTCATGATAATCTTATATTTTTCAGTACATTTTTACCTATTATCACATTTTTTAAGGCAAAAAATAACTAAACCCTGATTTTTAAAGATTTTTTTGGAAGATTTAAAAAAAATATAGATCACATAATTAGCATACTCTTGATATGCTGCTATATAACATTAATTGATCCAAGGAAATTAATTTTCAAACATGCCACAGCTCTATCATAAAAGAATATTTATATCCTAATGGAAAGGTTGCTGTATAAAATTTAATTGTATGCATTACTTCAATCATCCTTATTGCTTCTTCGTTGAAAATCTTTAATCCAGAAATGCGTAGGAAGACTAAATTGTTCATCAAATGGCGTAATTATTAAACTTCCTTCAAGTATTATAAATGCCAATAGCAATAAAAAAGATTTTTTTTAAACAAGATAATGACATGTAGAAATAATGTTTTAAAATAATCTAACCAGATGGTCTAGACTAAACCCTGTAACCACATTAAACTACAAGTCCCTGTCCTGCTGTAATAAAACACATATTGTACTGTGACTATTTTACCATATGGCTTTATCATTCATAACCTGTAATAAATACATAGTGTGAAAATATAATATGCCATTGTTAACGTACTCCGAGACATTTGTCTCAGAGGCACTATTAGCATTTAAAAAAAATTACAAGTGTCATTGTTAAAACCATATTAATATTAAAACAATAGCTCACTGGATTATATTTTGTGTAATAATTAGAATGAATCTATCATTAACTCTTAAGTTTACACGCATATCACATTTTCTTTTTCAAATAAGATAATGCACACAAGCATGTGTGTGAATTTTTGACAATCATAATTCTTGCCTGTCTCACAGGCCTTACGGTCGGGTTTATTCACTTTTATTGCTTGATCACTTTTAAGGCGCTATTGACGTCCCATACTCACTTATTTTGGTTTAGCCATAAGGCCTGTTAAAATAGTTCATGGTGACCATTCGCAAGGAAGAAATGACATATTTTGTCCATCCGTATTTGGCATGTGGGTGGTTCGAAATAATGTTTACAGTACGATTGACCAACCAAAATGCTTCCTTTCTGAGTGAACGATTTAAAGCCTAAGCACCATTTGAGAGACTACCACTAAACAACAAATTATACCTGAAAAGTATTTTGTCCTATTCAAATAGAAAAAAAGTTTTTAGACGCGGAAAGCGTCTCTATAAACAGCTTTTCAAAAATGTCTGTCTGTCTGTCTGTCGGTCTTGTCACGC
>JAOTQE010002260.1:0-11384 GCA_025631205.1 Nesometra sesokonis
CAGGGCTTAGCGGTTTGGTTTTGACAAGAAAAAGAAAAAAAACGTTATCTCCCCGTTTTTCGCCCGTTCGTACGTCTATTTTTATTCTATAATTATACAACTTTTTTATTTTGCTTTTCCCCGACGAAAACGGTCAATCTCCCCCAACAGGGGGCCTGCCTTCCCCACCACTCTCCAACCCCCACCTCGCCCTGGCGCCACCATTGTTATTAAATTTCTTCAGAATAAGCAACTCATTTTTCTAAATTTGTAAGCGAAAACAACAGTAGCATGAATTTGTAACACGTTAAAAAATGTTATAACCATAAAAATGAACGTAGGCCGCACCGCGGAATTTTTATAACAATAGGCCTATCATTGGTATTAATTATTAATTTTTAGATACAGAATTGTCAATATACTTAATTGCTACCTATATAAGCTGAGTATCTGTAATTTACTATATTCATATTTGTGCAGAAAAGCTCAAATTGGCCTGTAGGGAATGTTAGATTATCCTTCGCACTTCAATACTATAATTACGGACAATGTAAAGTATTAAATTTTAAAATACTGTCACTATAGGCTCTTCGGGCTGCCAACAATGCTTTTAATTAATAGCCTTAACCAACAGTATAGGCCTATCCAATACGCCTGAAAGGGCCGACCAAGGATTCAGAAGAGGGGCGCATTATTTACGGTCGGGTTTGGCGTGTCCCCATTTTAGAATTGACAAGTAAACGTAAAAAAATGTCATGTGTTGCGTCTAAGCGTTAGTCTTTTTTGGGGCAATTGCGTGGGGGGGGGGGGGGGGGAGGCACACATTAGAGGGAACAAGTGTAATAAGTAAGAGTCACCCCGTATTTGTTTCTCCTAAATAAATACAATTTTTGTAAAGTTTGGAGTTGTGTACCGTTTTATTTCTTATGTTTATGATGATTATAATGATTATGGTGATGCGGATGATGATGATGATGATGATGATTATGAGAATGATGAGGATGATGATGATGATGATGATGACCATGATGATGATGATGACCATGATGATGACGATGACGATGATGATGATGATGATGATGAGAATGATGAGGATGATGATGATGATGATGATGATGATGATGACCATGATGATGACGATGACGATGACGATAACGATCACGATGATGATGATGATGATGATGATGATGACGACGACAATGACGATGACGACGACAATGGCGACGACGACGATGATGATGATAAGAAGGAAGTGGAGGATGATGACGAAGACAACGATGGTGATGACGGCGACTGTATCAACACGACAAACGACTAATGATAGTGCAATAAAACATCGCAAGTATTGCTGTGCTAATACACAATCTTCTATTGTGTTCGCTTATTTTTTATAACAAAATGAGCAAATGAATAAAAAAGATCAACGCATTCTGCGTAGATACATTTTCTTCTCTTTACACTGGTGGGAGTGCCATGATAAACAGTTCTAAAACACAACGGTAATGGTGGTGGTACCGTGTTCACCGGTGCAATTTGGGTGGTTAGGCTATTTTACTGTTCCCTGGTTAAGGCTACTATTGTTATGATTTCCCTGTTACTAAACATGTAGGCGTAATAAGTAGGCCTAAAACACATTATGAGAACTCTGACTTGATCAAAAAAAAAAAACAAAAACAAAAACAAATTAACCACAAAATTGATTTTCTCTAGCACTTCTGTCTTTGGTCACTTGATATTTCGATATATTCGTTCAACGACCTGGTTTACTCTACAGTCAATTGTCCAAAATGTTTTACATCTTCAATGTGTTGTGACTTTTTGATATTAAGTTTATAATGTAAACAGACAGAGTGGATGAAATGATACGAAACGTCATACTTATATTACGCGCGTTTATTTAATTGTACGTCACTATGCGCTAAGTGGTAAACTTAACATTGTGTCAATCCGACGTAATTTTAAATGAAAAAATATGACATTAATATCGATTTTGTTGCCGGTAATTGATCAAGAAGCACGCTTTTATGCGTAGTTGCGTGATCAATTAAAACGATTTTACCCTAGACCTACCAGCCCTACTTTTCTTGAAACGCTGAAGGTCTACCGTCTGGTAAGGACTTTGGTGGAAGATGTGGCTATGACGGTTAATTGAAGAAGTATAACATTGATATCAGTGTTGTTATATTAGCTCTTTTTGAAAGCATGATTCAAACGTTATGAATGTATATTGTGCAAATTGCACAGTGACCTATTTTACATAGGACTAGCGTTTCAGGTAATTTAACCATAAAAAAATACTTCTACAAATGCATTTGCCCTATTATCGTATTAACAAACTGAATTTTGTGAAGCATAAAAAAATCTTTAACATTAAATATTTACTTACTTATACCATAGTAGAATTTCACATAGACCTGGCCGAAATATATTACTTATGTTTCACCTTAGCCTATAAGATTGGCAACGGTTTATACGGTAGCGCATTTCTACAATATCACAATCACAGAGCTTTACATACCGAAACTTTAAAAGAAAATTGTAAATATACTTTAAACTTTACCTTTCTAGCACGGAGTTTGTCTTGCAACAACTGCAGTTTTTAAATAGTTTTTTTTTTTTTAATTGTGCAACCAATATGCCTAATAATATAAGAAAAAAATGTAGAGATTAAAAATGACCCTGAAATATGAAAAATCACCTATGAGCTCTAAGTTACTTAGTGACCGGTAGTACCGTACCTTAAATTTTAGTTGTTATGGTGTTTCATAACAACATACTTGATACACAGGCCGATGGCAATTACCACTGATTTAGATTAGAAACAATAGCACCAGCTGTGTGAGAGAATTGAATAAAATTAGCTAATTATCGAAATATCACGACATATAGGTCGGTTTTCGATTAAAAATAATAGAGTACAATTCATTTCTAGGCACCTTTGAAAGTTAATCTAGCAGTGGAATTTCAAACGCCACTCTTGTGAACTGAATCTAACAGGGTTGTTTTGTATGGACAATTGGTAGATGCCCATACCATTACCAGGTTACTCTACTCTGTTGAAAGAAATATATTAATCTTCCTTTGTTAATCAATTTAATTAAGCTAACAACAATGTTGAATCAGCAGTTGAAATGTTTAAATCGTAAGAAAAGGTGAATTTTATGGAAGGGATGTGTAATTTTAACTCATCAGATGGAATAAACTAAGGCCTTATACAAAAAGCGAAAGTTCCACTGATTAACTGATAGAACAAGACATCATAACGCACTCCAATGTGATACCACGTCAACATTCAATATTCGGAATTCTTGATGATGACATAATTGATGTCGAAATATTAAATTTGGTATGTCGTTGCTTAATTGGAGTAGACCTATGTACTATACTTCTTGTATATATAAATACAACCTCAATTAAAAATTCAAATTAAAACATTTAAAGCGCCTGTCCTACGGCCCCGGTAAAGATAAGGAGTTCCATCTACCCTGATGGAACTTCTGATTACATTACACATGATGAAAATAATAAAGTAGATTTGCCACCTTTTGAAAAATAGTGTGTGACGAACTTAAATTCTTAGTTTTTAAACTTCTTTTAATAAAAAAAAAATCCTCATTTGAATTTTTCTCATCCTCAGTTTGTTCTTAGCCTATTTTGTTCTTAATTGTCGAAAAAATAGCCTCATTGTTTTTATAAATTCTTATTAAAAAAAGTTTAGGCTATGATAAACTCATCATTGTGTTACGGTAAAGTAATACAATCTATAGAACAACATGATTAATAAATACATTGTTATATTCTCGAATCATTGTATACAAATCGGATATTTATGCAAATTTAATTCATGTTTTCAATACAATGTGTCACTAAATCTTATTGTTAAGTTTGAGTGCATTTTATTTTCTTTACAATTATCCTACTTTGGCTTTTTAATTTAAAGTTCAAATACCTTCGTTGGTGTTTCAAACTCGATAAACAACATAATTGCTATGATCAACTGTGTCCAAATTTCTAAATACGAACGGCATAGTAGTCACTGTTTACATTTCATACAATATTTTTACCGCCGTCTTGCAACAAACTATGTCTATGCCCTGGTTTCAGCAGATTTGATTTGGTATCTATGACAGTGAAAATACTGGTGTTAAATGAGCCGGTGAGTGTGGTTAAAACATGCAAAATGACTTCTCATCTTCGACAATGAGACTTGCCAATGCAATTAACCTCCAATGCTAGTTAAAACATAGACTAGAATTATCTGAATAGTTGACACTGAAGAAATTGTTAATAGCATTGGTATCCGTTTTCATTATCTTCAGAAAACTGTAAAACATAACTCTAGAATTAGACATTGAGGTGTGTATGAAGGAGAGGACAAAATAATAATGTGAAATCGTGGCGGTTCAAAAGAATGATAAATTATGAAATTTAACTGATCTAGGCCGAATTTGAAGACTGGTCAAAACTATAAACGAAAATGTAAAACTCGTCAAAGAAAGAATTAAGAAAATAGTTTAGTTAACTCTGTGTTTGTGTTTGATGAGCTTGTGGTTTTATTATCAAGATTGATGATGTTTAGGCCCGCTTCTTCTACTGTAGTGCTTCATAGAGATAGATCAGGGAGGTAGAATATTTATACCTCCCTGGATAGAGTCTACTTCAATAATAGTTTACGTAATAATTATTATGTTGCCTTACAAGCTAACTTTACAACGAATTTAATTCAAGAAAATCTAATTAAAGATGAAAGAAAATATAATACATACTCCCAGCAATGAGATATGCGCCATCGCATAAGGATTCAATATTTCGACATTACGCGTCACCATTAGGAAGATAACATCTTCTTCATCTTTCCTAATGATGACAAAATACATGTTGGTTGAAATATTGAATCCTAAGCGGTTACGTGGACTATTTCCCATTACTTTGAATAGGCCCGACCTACTACTCTCTTACTTGAAGAATGGACTTTTCGAATCATACATTAGTGAGGTTTCGCAAACTTACGTAATACGAAACCAAAAACGGATACGTCACACTCAAATTTTTGAAAGTTCCTAAATGTGTTAAAAAATAAATCAAATTTTCTACCTATGAATTTATGATTATCGTCGTAAAATACTGGCCAACTGTGACAGATATTTGAGGTGTTCTATTCAAATGTTACAAGAATATATGACGTATCCGTTTTCGTATTCGTATTTCGTAAACCTGCGAAACCTCACTATTATGCAGCCCTAACTTTGACGCAATCGTATCTCCTGCTGCAACATTGAATGTTTCACAGTTGGTTGCATGTGTCGAAGTAAAAACAAAGTCGCCAGCCCCGAAGGAGAAATAGGACGAAGGAGCGAGAGGTTACGAGAAACGAACGTGAAACCTAAGCCTTTCACTTGATTGAGCCCGCAGAACAAATAGCGCGGGGGCTTGTACAAAAAATGGAAATCGGATAGGATGCTGGGCTGTGAAAATTTGTGAAATTTAGTGATGGACAGGTTTAGATGCTATATTCTCATCGAAATGCTAAATTTAATAACACAGTCAGGCCTACAAGCACGAGGTATGAGAGCCACCGCGCCGAATATTATATTGAACAACAAACGGTAACCAATACTCCCATGTCGGAAGTGAAAAACTATTTAGTCGGTTCGTTGCCATTTAATTGGCTTACATTTTCGTCCGGAACTTCCTTTTGCGTATCTACGGGCAAATATCGACAAACTAACTGTTTAACTCGCCGTAAAAAGGAAATGTACTATTTATACGCAGACGGGCATTGTGGACAAACGTCTCCGCCTTGCGTCATCGATGACATAAAATAGCCAATGTGAAAGGCCAACAACAGCCATGATATAATTAATTCTAACTTTGTCGTTTTTAACACCGTACATTAAAAACACTTAGAATTCTGCTTAATCCCCGTATCTCTTCGCGTGCGAGTTCAACGCACGACTTAGCCATAGTTTATCTAACTGACCATGTTCGTGGCAACAGTGGCGATATTTTAACAGTGGATTTAAGCGGCAATTTTATGTTTAGCCGTTTATAGATATGTGATTATTGGTTTGTTTTGTAGACAGTTTTGTGCTGATTGAAATGCTTGTATACGGATTAAGCTAAGCTCAAATTTGGCGACTGTAAATCGAGGCAAATTATACTATCACGTCATTGAACACGTTCCTAATGTCACTGTCGTGGTTTGTGGTTTAATGATTTTAAATCGACGGTTTTATTTTATTGCAAATGGTTTATCTGATCAATAAAATCAAAACACGAATTGGCATATTGATATCTGCCACCATTGTAAAAAAAACTTAAAGAATGGGCCTATTTACCCATTACGTTAAAAGGTCCGTTAGCGTAATCAGACAGATCATTGGTTGGGCAAAAATATTTTTTAGAGACAAAACATAGACCTAAAGTGAATTCTCCTTGTAGGCTTATGTGCAGACATTTAGTTTTAAGGTGAATTTTAAATAGGCCCTAGTGTATACTTTTAATCAAAACAGAATGGCGCCATATTTTTAATAAAATTTAGGGGTGAACATTTAGCTACGATTAATACAATTAATATAGGCCTAATATAAGTCAACCGCTGATCGTAGTTAACTATATTGTTCATAAAAATAGGCCTATATCGGCCTACCGAACTATTTACACTAGGCTTAGGCCTATTGTTTCTCTATGATGGGAGTCATACTGGCCTCTAATGTATTTTTTTTTATGGCTAAACTGATACTCACACGGCGCCTGAAATGTACACTTGGGCCTATCACATGTGGAAAGTAGGTTCAAATAATAAAACAAAACCAAAAGTAGAGTAGGCTCTGCCTATGTAAGTGTTTCCCACATTGACATGCAATTTGCTGAATTTTACAAAGCTGTTTATTTTCTACATAAATTATGCCTATAATTATTGCCGTCGTTTTGGCAACAAGAAGGGTGAATTTGTCACCCACTTAAAATAAAATTTAAGTTAAACACTCCATCTAATCTGGGGCTTTTTGAGCTGCATCTTCACCATCATAAGCCCATCTGAGATTGCAATTTCCGAGCATCTGTGGGTTCTAATCAAAAGATCTAAACATTAGCCATACTATATTGCGGGGCGTTGATACCGACACCTGATCTGTGACAAGAGAGAGCATGACCCAAAACCCCACCCCTTAGTTCCCTATTTTCAAAATATCTGCATCCACTCATGATGAATTTGATCGGTTGGTTGATTAAAGGAATTTAATTTATTTTGGTGGTAGGTCTAGCCCTGTTCTTTTTACGCGCTCCATTAATGTAAACTTTACGAGTACATAATTCACTTTTTGTTTTTAAAGATTAAAATATGATAAACATTGCACTTGTTATCGTTTATTAAAACAAGGGATTTGCCATTTGAATAAAATTGTAAAAAGTGCGACTATTATGAAGTTATATAAACGTGAATTAAGTGAAATTCTCGGTGGATTTGTGATTGAAGGATACGTCTAACTTGCGTATAGCAACCATCAATCTTCCTCAATAACTGTTCAATTTTGCATTCAACCTTATAAAATAAGTGTACGGTTGAATACAAAAGTATGCCGCATGAATTAGGGTGAAGGCAAACCTCTAAAAATAAAATAAAACTTTCTTTTCTTATCTGTTTATTCGTATCTGAAATAAATCCTGCTGAAATTTGGCTTAAATAAACAAAAACTATGATTTTTAGCAGGAGAAATTTATTTGTACAGCAGGCGCCTAAATTAACAGCAATTTTTCTGATCACGTTGTGATATGATTGTAGATTAGGTCCTGTTTTTATCCGAATGGCAATATGAGCACCCAACCCATTTAAAGGTGAGCGTTTTTTGTAGACTACTCCATTTTTAAGGCCTAAAATGCTTGGTTTGCCCTCCCAATTTGGAATTTTGGGGTGGGTTGTGTGGAATTGGATGCCACTAAATGAAATTAGTCTAAAATATTCAAGATATGTTGACACTCGAAAATGACCGACTTATAGTCATAACCATTATTTTTTTTAAATAATTGCTCATTATTAAAGTGGTTTCAAAGTTAAGAACTTGAGGAAAGAAATCAGTGTAGGCCTATTTAATAATTGTTGAATAAATGCAAGGAGGTATTAAACACTGCAAAATGTAGAAAACAAATCTTCAAAAAAACGCCAGTGATTTTCAAAATAATTTTTCGTCATTTTTCAAGTGATAACAGATACATCTTTAAGGAATCGACCATAATTAGAAGTATTTTACAAACATAGGCCTACCAGTACAATACTGTACTCACCGGTACTCTATGTAAGAGGGTAAAAATCCCACCACTCCTAGAGGAGTGGCCCAAGCTATACCACTGCAAAATGAATGAACAGAGAGAGCACTCACTCTTTGCATAAAATTCAATCCACAAGGGTGGATGCAGTGCTAATAATTTTAATAGAAGAACCTCATGTCACTCTATTTGTTTTAATTCACACCAATGATTGAAATTTAACTCTTTTACATTAAGAAAGTAACATACACTGTCCTCTATTGGTATTTTAATCTACCTATACCAAAAAATTGGAAAGGTTTGTTAAAACTGTATTTAGGCCTTTTATAATGATAAGATACCGATATCATAATCTGATTTAAAAATTGGGTTTAAAAATAAAACTTTTAAAAAACGAACCTTTACAATAGGAATGCGGAGGGGGATAACAAAGTTTATTTTTAGGCCACCTGGCGTAAGATCTTCATGCAGCCAGATGTTAGGTTCTCCAACAAGTTTATTTTTTTTATTTGATCAATTAGTACATACCAGTAGGCCCTGGCTTAAAGAAGAAATAAAAGAAACGAAATTACAACGCTAATTAGACTGTGTTTGACTTTCTATTAGCTTTTACTTGGTAAGCCTTTTGTTTTGAGTGTAATATGATGGTACATGTCTATACTCGGAGTAGAAAGAAAAACGAGGGAACAGGCCTACAAGTTTTTGAAGAGAAGTTAGAGTTAGGTGGAACTACTGGAAGACAGATAGATGAATCAGGGAAAATACAAGTACTGTTGAATACTTTCCTTGGCGACTATTGAGGAAGAGGCCTGGGGAGGAGGAAGGAGATTGGTGACAGTGTCAACGGTTGGATAACATCAGATGTTAGGCAATAATGGTAAGATAAGAAGAATTTGCAAAGAGACTGCCTTCCTGAACACGGCAATGAATTTTAAAGGCTGTTAAAAACTATTAAATTCTACGTTGGAAAGCTATGGTTTCATGTAAACTTTTTAAAGTACCATTTAAACATTATTGTTTAAGCGTTTTGCATCAAGTTTTACAATGTGACAATCTTAATGTGACATCGTAGTATTGTTTACATATAGAACATGTCGTATGTATACTAATAGCTATATTTTAAATATACAATAGTTTTATTTAGTTATCAAAGTCACGTCGTCTACTTCTAATGTTGCAAAGTTTTCTTAAAGGTTTCTTGTTTGTTCTCAACATACCTGTAAATTACTACTGTATGTACAGCGATTAAAGTTTCATTGACTGCCAATCATGAAATTGTACAATTAATAAGTAATTAAATACAATAACACTTAACAAACTGGTCGTAAAATGACAGCAGAAAATAGAAAGATCAATCAATTATAAAATGGCAAATGCTAACGATGAGAATGAGCGGGTATTTCTTAAATTCTACACCATGATACCATACGGAGTTAAAATATGTATGGTGACTGGTACCTACACTGATATCACTATTCTGAGGGAAACGAAGAATTACTAGATGTATACCCAATAATTTTCTTAACTGCTGTAAAATCAACAATTTATTTTACAAAACATGAACATAAACTAGAAACATAATGCAGGTAATGTGATTTTGGAAAGAGTATCATAAATGTTCAAATGATTAACTGACGTTGCTACTGCTGTTACAATGCGCTCAAGTGATTGCAGTATCATAAAACGCGTTCAGGGCACTGTATGTTGAATAGTGGAACAGTAAAAAAATGCAAATTAACATAAAATTTTTATTATTTAAGAAGCGACATCATGATATAAATGTTAGATTTGTGGTCGACCTAATAGAGAATGTTGCCCGCCCTCTACTGGGGAGCACTTACAGTTTTTCCATTTTGGTAAAGAGTATAATGCAAACATTAAATTTTTAGCACTTAGTGAGTTACCTTGTAACAAATCTAAAAAAAAAGTATCATTTTGCTGTTCGTAGTATGAGCCAAATCAGTACATAACTGCGGCTCATCGGCAGTGAAACTTTATTCCATAATATAGGACTAGGCCTAAATACAATATTTTATAAAGGTGCATAAAGGTTGCCAGAGATGACGCAACATTCTTCTATCAAAACCCAGCGTGAATGTTGATGGTATGAGCTAAGATATAGCATCATACATTTCCATCAATTCTGCTGTTCCATCAGCATTGAAAAAAGACTGAGTTCGCTGACATCTTGTTAATAGCCAGCCTACTGATAGACATATTGTGTCCGAACCAGGTCGAGCGGAAGCCTAACCACGCTTCAATGAGAAGTTAATTTTGTTGATGGAAGAACTAAACTACTTGATATCATTTTAAATCATCGTTCTTGTAAATGCCGAACAAAACAAGCGGCATCAAAAGGGCTAAATTCAAACAATACAACAGTGAGAAATTATGAGGTATAATCAGTATAAAGTAACACGTCAGTTATATCGAATTAAATCAAAGTATCGAGTTAATTTGAGAATATGTAACTTATATCGATAGATTTTTTGACAATCTCTATATTATTTTTTAACAAATACAGAAAATCGATTTTATACAAAGCAAACACAGCATCGCATTAAACTCTAGTGTTAATAATAGCATATACGTTCAGCATTGTTGAAGTACCTGAAAGATTGCCGAATGTACAATACGACTGATTGTAGTCATTTTTTAGAAGCACTGATCACATACATCATTTCCATTTGACGGTACTAAGTATACAATAGATTCATCAACACTCGATACTCTTAATACAATATTTTTACACATGTCAATCGTGGACGTAAATTTGATAGGACTATCAACTTTTTTTAAATAAAGGTTTACTTTGTACGAAACAATCCATGTTCATATATGTATCTTTAATATGATATTTGAAACCTATTTGGACGAATTTGATTTCATTTGTGTTGGTTAGGCCCACACCTCAGTGTGAGAATAAAAAAGGTAAAAAAAATTAGAAACACATGAAACGACGTGTCAAACACAAAGAAAACGTTTAAAATTAATTAGGCCTATTAGTAAACTCTACGGCCGTTCCGTGGCAAAACAACGTAACTTGATTTTTTCGATTTTGAAATTTTTGCATTTGGGAAAATAACTTATCTTGATGAACAGTGTGTGAAAATTTCGAATCCTAAACTTGAGTCGTTTCT
>JAOTQE010002271.1:0-11384 GCA_025631205.1 Nesometra sesokonis
AATGAAAGATAGACAAATAACTTTTTTTTTGCTTGTCAGAATCAAACCAGAAACCACACCCACCTGGACCTTGGGAAGAGCAACACCCCCCCCCTCAATTTGCTGGATTCTGGATCTGCCCCTGATGTTTTTGGTGATGTCAGAAAATTTAGAGGGTCCTTGAGTGCCTTAAAACAATATCATTTTTTTTATAGTCCTGCGGGACAATTTAATGTTACTAGAATTTAATTGCAGTTACAAGTCAACAGTTTTACCCAGTGGGCTGACTGCCGCTTGACAAGAGAACTGAGTTTTATAAGAAAATCAGTCAGAAAAATTACATTTTTTACAGTTATATAACATTAATATTTTGGTGTTAAAAACGTTATTGAGCACATACTTTTAACCAAATTTTACAACATCTAACGTAATCATAACATTTCAACATTCGTGTAACGTTTGTACAACGTTCACCAAACTTTTGTCACATACCAAACCACAACGCTCACAAGAACGTTTTGTGTTTGCAGGGAGCGAGCCATTTTGAGCAAATTATACTGAAGTATGATTATTATTTAGACGACCAACGGATTCCACAACGATGCCATCATGAACTGGAATACTAGGTATAAAGACATTGTATCAATTACAATATCATATAGCTTCATCATTACATCTATTTAAAATATGCAGTAAACAAGACAAGGCTAAAATAATAGCCTCAATTTAAGAGCCATGGCCCATGGGATGTTCTTTAGAAGATTGCAATGAAGAAAAAGGTGAAAGGTTAAGATAGTGGCTTCCATGTAACATTATTCATTTTTAATTAAACAGTTGCAAAAAATCATGCAAGAATTGGTGTAGTGTTGTAAGGTAGAATATTATCTATATTATACTGTCCTTATTTATATTACTTTTTTCTGTAACTGATTAAAATGTATAAATTAACATATAAAAATTGATGTCATTTTCAAGAGGTACTCACTTTTGTGTTGGGCTGCTGATAATAGGGGGAGAGGGGCGAATGCCGGCTGCAACCCCCATCCTAAAACCGCCTCTGCACTAACATTAAGGCTTGTAGAAAAGAATTCCTTTCTTGCAAAAGGAACATTTAGTTTTGTATAAACTGTTTTCTTTAATGATGTACAGGGGCGGATTTAGAGGGAGGGGGCACAGCTGGCACACGCCGCCCCCCCCCTTCCCATTATCGCCAAAATGGGCGCTGGGTAAAAAATTAACTAAAATACGAAAAATAGAAAAAAAAACCACAGAGCACCAGAACACGCAAAATGAGGTAATAACTTTTTTTTTTGCTATTCAGAAACAAACCGGCAACCACGTCCACCCGCACTTAACAAAGGACGCCCCTTTCGCTGAATCCTGGATCCGCTCCTGATGTAAGTGGAGAACATGTGTTGGCCGTTTTTGGAGGACCAATTTTGTTGATCGTTTATAAAACATAACAGCTTTTTTAAGACTTAACCATGTCAAAATAAAAGAGAGCCACTTATGTTTCTACAAATTTCAGCTCTGTTATTATGTTTAAAATCTACACAAATACTTAATTTAGAAATAAAATCTCCACAGTATTGGAATATCAATGAAAAATGTTTCATTTTCTTCTCTCGTCAAATTAAGTTGATTAGTAAGAAGGATGTGTCAAATATGATGGTTATTAGATAATAACGAGTAACGACAACTTGAATTGTGTCAACTATTAGTTTACTTAGTACCGTTGTAAAGCTTTACCGCGAACAACAGATCGCTTGCGGCATAAAGAGGCCGTAATGTTCGACACTCAATCAAAGTATTTGTTTCTGTGTAACACAACAGCAGTTTAGGTACCTCATTGTAAGATAGCAGTACATAAGCAGTTAGGGATGAACTCGATGATTGATTAAACTATGACCGAAAGCTGACATAATAGCGAGAGGATCCCTAAGGCTAGGGTTGTAGTACAATGATGAATTCTTTGCTAAAATTATGCCTTCTTTATATGTTATGAACTCACAGCGCAAGTTCATTATGCTTATAACCTTAGAAAAATAATCATAGTAAAAAAATAAAATATTTTAATACAAATATCCAAGACTAGATTTCATCTTCGACTGTTTAATATTATTGTAATTGCATTACACTATTATAATTTAAAATTTGTTATAATATTTAAATGATTATTGTTAAAAATCTTCATTAGTTTAACAGTGTTCTCGCGGCGGCTATAGGCAGATAAAAACAAGACCAACCAACAATAAGAAACAGTTAGTAGCGGAAGCATATACTACAAAGGAAAGAGAATCGAGAAAAAAAATACTAAGAAATTCTGATATAAAATATAAAATAATACTGAGCATCATGCCTTGAGCATTTTCTGTGTGTTCACCTAATCTTAAAATTTTATGAAACATTAAAAATTATCACGAAATTGAAAGGCATAGAGTTTCTGCCAAAAATAGTCTAGGAAAAAAAGAAAATAAATTACAAAAATTGCAATAACAGTGGTTTATTAATCAAATTCTCTTGTACACCTTTTTTATCTATGAAACCTCTTTTAAGGGTCTACTGAGACAAGCTATGACTTCTAAGTTTGTCCTCATATATACATTGTGTTTATTATATTGCATACTGATGAAATAAATGTTCGTTAAATTGAAATGAATACTATAAAAAATATTTTGCAATCGACCGATCTACATTTTCAAACTAGATGTGTTTGTTAAACACTATGCTTTTGGCAGCAACCAATAAGAAAATAAGACTAAATCATGGTCAAAGGTCAAGGTTACATGACAAAAAAGGGCACCAACAGGAAGATCTTGTCATAAGAAACACACATGCCAAGTATCAAAGCCCTACCTCTGATAAGGCAATTGCTATGGCACAGGTTAAAGTTGACAACAGGAAAACCAACAAACAGACAGATGGATAGGACTAAAACAATATGCTCGCAGGAACCCTTGGAAAAAAACAACACGCTCCAACTAGAGTTAACATGGTAGATAATGGCAGTGAAAAGGTAGATCTATGTAGTTAACAGGGTTAACTATAAAACCTACCACCATTCACATATAACGTTATTATCCTATTATGACCAAAACCCATAAATTTCTCAATTAACATAAGGTCAGCTCCCCTCTCAAGGGAGACTACCAATGATATGCTGTCTCAGCAATGCCCTTAAAGTACATAGAAAAATACAGTCATTAATAGACACTCAAACTAATTAAAACTGACATCACAACAATCACTTCTGACCTTAAGGTACCAATAACACTACTGTGCTGCATGGTAGATCTTCCTAGTAATTTAACATGGTAGACCCACCTTGTTGGAGGGTGTTATTTTTTTCAAAGGGAACCTTCTATTCGGGAGAATTGGTTGGGCATTTTTTTAATGCCTATGATTGTACATTTTCAAGTAGTTTAAATTTTAAAAAAAATTCCAATGTCACATCCGACAGCGAGTTGATTGGCCACTTATAGGTTGAGAACTACATCATGGTTTGTAAACCAAGTCTCAATATGGTCCTTTGGGTGTGGCACTGTTAGATCATGAGAAAAAAACTAGTATGTGGTCAGGTTCGAACCCAAGACCGCGGGATAAGAAATCGAGCATGCTAACCACCAAGCTACAGTGCCATTTAAACTAACATTGATGAATTATGTAATTCCATAATTATGTTCTCTCTGGCAGCTGAATCTATGGACAACTTATAATTATGTTCATAATACTAAGTTGGTAGACTACACAGCTTCAAATCTAATTATGCTCGTTATGTGATAAATTGAGCATCTAATTATCAACAATGCAAATATTTATTTGAACACTTTCTATTAGTACATTATAGAATGTAAAATCATGGTTCTTTAACAACAGCCTCTGTACCATTTGCAAAACTAATATATTTTAATTGTTGAAAGGAAACTTAGCATTGAAAAATTAATAACAGTGTTATATAATTTATGTATTATAACTTTATACTGAGCATCTATTAATAATGAAAATATTTATGCAAATTTATTTGATTATTTGAACACTCTACATTACCTTGTATGGTGGGTTCAATAAATACTATAATTAGTAATATTTCAAGAGGCCTGACATTAAGCCTGAGTCTATGATTAGACCAATAGGGCCTAAAGAATAACTGTAGCTTAAACCCCTTTCACACAGAACTCTAAAACTGGGAATATTGCAGTAATTCGCGAATGCCAGCTTTAGGGTGAAAGGGTTCTTTCCCTTCAATGCCGGCACAGTGCTGGCATTCATTAGTCGACCTCACACCCTAGACATGTTACCGTTATATTACCATCATTGCATAGGCAGGATGTGTATGAAAGGGTCCACAGTGTAATGTTTACTTACGTAGTGAAGCATAACGAAACAAAGGTAAAAGTTGAAACCTGTATCCTTAAGACTGCCAATATTACGCATTTTGCTCGGACCCTTTCACACAGGAAATCGTTATATTACTGGAATTTGACCTGTGTGAAAGGATTTAGACCGGCAATAATACCGGCATAGTTATGGTAACATTGCGGTATTTTCTGTGTGGAAGGGGCTTTAGTTCTATACAACAGGCTACTATACCATTTGCGAACTAAATATATTTTCCTGGTTAAAAGAATTTTGGACTTGGAAAATTAATGATAAAGTATCTTATAATTTATGTAAATTATCTCTATTACTACATTGTTTAATAACTTCATAATATCTTTATCGAAAATAAAAATACTTATTAATATCACATTATATAGCTGGTAAAATCCTAGTTCTAAAAGTAACTGCCTCTATTCAGAAACCTAATATATTTTACTTGTTGAATGAATGTATGTCCTTGGAGCATTAATAAAGTTTTAATACAATATATAAATCACCTCTATTACAATGTAATATAACTTTATATTGCAGATCTTATTATCAATTAATTCAAATATTTAACATTATTACATTATTATTATCATATGGCACATAAAACCATAGTTTTGTAACATCATACTATACCATATGCAAACTTAATATATTTTATGTGTTGGAAGAATGTATGGCCTTGGAAAAATAATGATAAAGTATTATATAATTTATGTAACTCAACTTTTTATTCAGCATTTGATTATCAATAATGCAAATATTTAGTTAAACATTTTCTATCACATTGCAGTGTAGCAGGTAAAGCTCTATTCTATAACAACAGCTTAATATTATTCTTAGCTTAATATATTTCACATGTTTAAATAAATTAGTTTTAAGATTTGACCTTGGAAATTTATTGGTATAGTATTTTATTATTTAAAAGTAATATCATTTCAAAACAGGGTAGAACAGACAACTTTGACTATTATTATTATTATCATTATAAAGACAATTTGAAGAACATATTATACAGTTGAACCTACGTGTGTACAGACACGTCTCCTAAGCAGGCACCACCTTGCCTAGCGGAGAGTCATTCAAAAGCTAGTTAGTTCCTATCTAATAAGTGGATTTGGTACCTCTACTGTGCGGCCACTTCCCGTAAGCAGCTGCGGACACTTTGGACTTAAGTATTTGTATTCTTTCTATAATAATTTACCACCAATAAGCGGTCACCTGGAAATCTTTTGCTATTTTTTGACAATGGATACAATTTCTATTCTACAAAATTCTTCTGAAATTTTTTTTGTCTGTTAAAGTATACCTAATACAGTTGAACCTCCCGTAAAGGGAAACCCTTGGGTCCGGAAAAAGTGTCCGCTTACGAGAATTTCTGAAGATAGAGGGCCAAAGTTGTAAAATTATGTATATGTCCTTATATCTCACATTTCACGGCTTTCTCACAGCACAAATGGCCTCTCAAATTTCAAGACACCGCATTCTGTATTTTATTAAATATTTTTTTGCAATTTTTAAGATTGGTTCATTAATATGATTCTCAGCCAGTACAGAACACTTTTGTATATAAATTTGTATTCGTTGTACAGACGAATCACTAAAGTTTAAGGGGTGTCCACTTATGGGAGGAAAATTTACATGCAAAATTTCAAATTTTAAGACAAAAAGTCTCCATGTCGGCCTACGTCTCCATGTTATGCTTCACTGCGTAAGCAGGCATTACACTGTGGAACCTTTCATACACATCCGGCCTAAGGCAGTGATGGTAATATAATGGTAATATGTCTAGGGTGTGAGGTGGTCTAATGAATGCAGGCACTGTGCTGGCATTGAAGGGAAAGTACCATTTCACTAAAGCAGTCATTTGTGAGTTACCGCAATATTCCCAGTTTACAGTTCTGTGTGAAAGGGGTTCTCTAGTGACCAAATCCACAGAGACAAATGAGCAATATAGTATGTATGAGCAATTTTAAAATGTTTGGTCCTCTATTCAGTCAAATGGGTTTGGTCGAGGTTCAACTGTATTTATACATTAATGATTTCATTTGTAGTAATAAACTGTTTTAATGAGATTTTAATTATTTGACAGATGTTCATATTGCATTCATTCATAATTTAAAATCTACATATGGAAAAACTAAAAATCATCAAAAGAATCAAATGCATAAACTATTGGATTTCAATTTTGCGATTAACTGTATTGAAATAATCTTGGAAATTAATAAATCAAAGAATAAAATTCCAATTTATATAACATTCATCTCATAATTATAACAATAACCATTCTATAAAAATTCAAAATAAAATCAAATTACAACTGAAATTAAAATTAAAATCAAATTACAACTGATCATAGATGTCCCATTACAGTATGTTGATCGTAAAATGTGGCTCTTCAGTCTTATTTTAAAATTATTTACATTCACTGCATCTCTAATAGCAATGGATGTCTATTTCAATAAATAGGTCCCCTAAACAGAAACAATAAACAATAAATATTAACTGTTAATAATAAATAGTGTTTTGTTTTGAAATTTATTAAAACAGATATTGGATCTTAATGGCATTTGTAGTAAATAAAGAAATTTAAAATTTAAATTAAAAAAACTGTCAGTTTATAATTTTAGTAGTATTAAACTTGTATCATCTCAACCCAATTGATTAGGTGGAGGTTGAATGTTGACTCTTAAAGCCCATAGGTCATGTTGGGGTTTGAGTAATGACGATCACCTTTTGTTTTTCAAGTAAGGACCATACTAATTAAAAAGCCTAATAATAATTTAAACTTGCTATTCATTGGTCATTGACTGATGGCAACATCTTTTGTTATAATGAAATAAGGAATTTTATGAATAGTAAGAATTAATAATTCAATTTAAGGGTCATGTCAAAATTACTCCACTGCAGTTACCGAAGTAAATGAGGCAAGGCATGGCAAAACCACAAAGTTGTCGTAAGCTAAGTTATTGAGAAATAAGCAAATAAACAACAGGAAATATAAACAAATACAAAGGAGATTGATGTATATTTTTTCCAATAACTTCAGTTATAAATGTCCGATTTTGATAATTGACCCCTCATTGTAAAGCTTGTGAACTCAATTTTAAATTTTCCTGCACCTCGGTAGTTTTCCGTGTTATGTCATTAATTCTACTGCAGTTACTGCAGTAATCAATGTGTTTTTATTTGGTGACTGACACACAAGCCACGGTTTACAGCTTCTAAAAACTCACCTTTTTAATTTACATTTTTCATAAGTTCTTTCTTTCTTCGCATTGAGGCTTGCAAAATGTGCTCTATCAAGCACTAATTATTATTATTATCTCGAAATGTTGCTTTCATTAATTTTTTCACAGCTACCATACAAAAATAATAACTGTTATAATGGAATTACTGCAGTAACTGCAGCAAGATACTATTGAGATGGTCCTTTAGGGATTTTAACTTAAATTTGAGACTGATTGAGGTTCATACTGAGTTACTTTAAGGTTAGGTGAGCAACCCTGGTCTGTAGTTTGGAGAGATGGGGTGCAATACAGGATAACTACTAAACTAGTAGTGAAGAAAAACTAAATAAAGGTCAAAGCTGAAAAATATTGTTCAAAACAGTGCTTCCTATAATTAATACTGCCAATTTTACACCTTTCAATTGGACCCTTTCACACCAAAATATTACCTTGTGTGTGAAAGGATTGAGACTGGCAATAATACCAGTATGGTTATGGTAACATTGAAGCAGTTTCTGTATGAAAGTGGCTTATTACAGTAACCTTATTCCTTTTGAGAGGTAAATAGTAAAAAGACTATTAAAAGTTAGTGCAGTCATATCCCTAGGCAAAAGCACAATATATTTCTATATTAATAATTATTATATTATTCTAATGGGAATTTTATTCGTCCATTTTTAATACACCTTTAGATAATATCCGATTACTATTTTTTAAAAAGGTCTAATAAAATAAATGAGTCATAGCTCGTTGATATCACTATTAGCAATGGTTAAAAATCACATCGCTACATCTAATTAAACAAATCCCATGAATTACTTAAGTACCTAATATTCTTTAATAAGGCCTAAAAAATACTGTTACCCATGCACAACCAACTCAAAATTTGGAAAATCAGGGTTTGATTTTCAATTTTTTTTCAATTCAATTTCAAATTTTTTGCCTAATGCACAAATTTACTCAGAAAATTGTAAATACATAAAATAATCATGGAGATTATAAAAAAATAAGTTATTTAAAAATAGGAAATAAAGTTATTAGTAACAGTAACAAGAATCTACTAAAAGGAAAATACTTTCCGAACGACTGATCCAGATTTTTGGAACTGCAATACTTGCAAGAACATGAAGGCATGTAGAATAACAGTTAATCTCCATTTACACCATAACCATGCTGGTATTATTGCTGGCTTAAACCATTTCACACAGGTCAAATTCCGGTAATATGACGGTTTCCTGTGTGAAAGGTTCCGAGCTAAAGGCGTAAAATTGGCAATTTTCTTACTCTTAATAACAGAGGTTCCCAACTTTCAACATTTTTTAGTTATTCTTCACTGCGTAAGCAGGCATTACACTGTGTAACCTTTTATATACATCCGGCCCAAGGCAGTGACGGTAAAATAATGGTAATACTGTATGTCTAGGGTCTGAAGCTGTCTAACAAACCGGCACTGTGCTGGCATTGAAGGGAAAGTACCATTTTACACAAAAGCCGGCAATCGCGAATTACCGCAAATATTCCCAGTTTACAGTGGTGTTTGAAAGTGGTTTTAAAAATGCTTGCTTTCTAATCTGAAGTCTTTAGTTCGAATCAGGTGACATATTAGTTTTTTTTCTACAAATATAACAGTGCCACTCAACAGGCCTTATGAGATAGGTGAAAAAATGTGCTGTTAGATGTTACACATTGGCTCCATCCTTTTTAATTAATTACAAGATTTATATAGCGCCTTACACAATAAAGTCTCAAGGCGCTGTGGACCAGATGGTACACATTCATAAGACTTTCTACGCCCCTAAGGGTCCCGTCATGTCTTAGGTGCCCGAAAACGAGCGCTACATTTTTCTGTCCACATACCAGGGGATGTATGGACCAGTACATCGGAGTAACCACCTACTCATCTCGAAAGATTACTGGGTTCTTTATAGTGCACACGAGCCGTTTGTGTACACTGGACCTACGGTTTATAGTCCTTATCCGAGAAGACTTGTTCCACCACCAGTACCATGGTGCGAGCAGGCCTCGAACCCATGCATTTGGTTTTGCAATGGCTCACAGTTCCCCTGCCTTAACCGCTCAGCTACACAACCCGCTCATACCACCATCACCACCCAATTTGTCCCTATGACAGTCAGTTATCCGAAAATTAATCAAACTTTGGACCATCTATTTCTTCCGGTTTTCCAGATGGTTCATTATCTGAGATATCAAACTTACAAAATCTTGTTTTCTGGTGAAAGAGGTAAATATAAATTAACTAAGGCTCTGCAATACTCTAAGTTTATCTAAAGTAAATTTAAATATTTATTAAATTTTTAATCATGCCAATGCACTACAAAATGAAACAATAAATCTCTCATAGTCCTCGCCCTTTCTAAAAACCCTACCATTGTAAATTTTTAATATAATGCATTTCCTTGCATTTTAAGACTTCCGGAGTACTGTAAGCATTAATGTGTTATTGTATAGCCAGTGAAACTACCTCAATAACAGGAAAACACATTTCAATTTAGCAACCAGACTTCGCCTAAGGTTGACTTGTTCGTTGTTGCAAAATGGTTGTTCAATTTAAAGATAATTTGTCACTTAAAATGACAAAATAATTATCAAAATGAATAAAGAAATTGAACTTACTAGTACTAAATCAGCATTAAAATTAAGAACATGAGAACATATTATACTACAGAATAAATTATAAAAATCACAAAGGTTTTTTGAACAATTTGAAGGCATGCTTTTTCCTGGTCCATTTTCAATATTTAGTGGTACAAAATTAAAAATATTTTTCAGTGAAATTGTTATGTTCAAAGACCTAACTTGAATATATTTGTTTAAGATAAGAAAGTCATTTTCAAATTATATAACTGTTTAATTGAAAATGGTATGGTAGTTCTTTCAATCTTGAATTAAAATTGATAAGTCAAGTTTTACTACAATCAACAGTATAACATTAAAGTTATCAATACTTCAATATTTTAATTTTTTTAGGAGCCGAACCATGGATCATCACTTCTATTGTTGTTCTTATTTTGTTGTGTTTTGGTGTTGTACTATGTTGTGTTGTTGCTATGTTGCTATTGTTGACATGGCTGTTGGTGCTGCTGTTGTTTTGTTCTTGTTATCGTTTCAATTAGAAATTTAAAAGCATCCAGCATCATCAATGTATAAAATTGTTTTCATATAAGGCCTCATAAAAAAAATATTAGTTTATTACCCCCGTGCACATCACTTTCGGAGAAATCCCAATTTTTTTTTTAGTCATTTTACTATTCAAACAATGGATTTTCCTGTTGTATTCAATTAAGATGCATTGGATTTTCTTAACATAAATTAACATGATCGATTCTCGAGCTCACAACAATGTACACAACCAGGAATAGGCCTACATATCGTAGCGTCGTATTTGCGCGAGTCTAAAATAATGATGGACCTGACATGAGATCACTACAACATTGAAGGGTCGGTTTAAAAAAAAAATAGAACTCTTGCCCTCATCAGTTTTTATGCTTTGGTAGGGTGATAATCTAATATTTTTATGGGGCCTAAAGTAGAGGTGATTTCAAATAATCATGGCCTCCCATTTAATATAGACCCCAGGGTGCCGCCTCCTCTGTGGTAGCGCCAGGACTTCCCCGACAGCAGGGCAATATACCAGACAGGAAGGGCACTCCCAACAGGTAGGGCAGGTGAGTGTGTGAGCGGTTTTAAATACGACAAGCAAAAAAAAAAAAGAAAAACAAAACATATAAGCTTTAGGGCATTTGGAATATTGAGGGCTCAACTGTACCTTGTGTACCCCCCAAGGGC
>JAOTQE010002282.1:0-11383 GCA_025631205.1 Nesometra sesokonis
CTCTCCCCCCCCCCCCCCCCCCCTGTTGGGGATAAATTTAAGATTTCGTCAAGGGTTTTGTAGGTCCAGTCGAGCCCGAAATATATCAAACGACCAGGAATTCACCGTCGGGGAATTCCTGGTGCTGCTACTGGAATCACCCACTGGATAGTACAACCAGGTGGCAAGTCCTCTGTTTGGATTTGGAAAGCAAAAAAAGAAGCCTTTTCCCCTTTTTTTGAACCCGTTTCCCATGCCGTTGACCCTCTTCTGGCTGGTGGCCCTCAACCGATTTAGAGGTGGCACTCAACCTATTTAGGGATGACCTTGTCATGTGGTTAAACTATCTGCATTTACCATTGAAACAAGTTACTTTTGAATGTTTTATTTGTATTGAAAATTTTCAGAATATTTTTTTTTTTTACAGTGTACTGTTTTTCATTTAAAGTACAAGGACTGACTTCATTTTATTTCTTTGGCTGTCCCTTGCCATGCTTTATTCAGGGAGGTATACCTCCCTGCTTTATTGGTGAATAACATTGCTGGTATTATATCTTGTAGGTATTGCTAGAGGAATATACCATAACATTCTAACATTGCTCATGTCTGGCAAAATATTGCATTTCAATGAATTTATATTGCATTACTGATGGGTTTAACATTACCGCAGAAGGTGTGCTCACTTTATTCTGGAATTATTGCTTACCATATTATTTTCTGTTTTTGTAGATGGAATTGAAATTACAAGAAGAAAACGCAATCCGCATGATTGCACAGTCTAATACACAAAGGTAAAATTATAATAATTATCTACTAAGGCGAGACTTTTTTATATCTTGTATCGTAAACTCCTCCAATTCATGAATATTTTTCTGTAAATTCAAATACTGTGTTATCATTATTTAGAAATTCTGCTTTTTATTTCTTTTATTTTATTTTTATTCACAAAAAAGTATAGTAACATAGCTTGTAGGCTAAAACCACTATATTTACAAAGATGTTATATTAAAAGTCAAAAATTAAAAACAGAAAAATTACAATAAATTTACATAACAGGAATAAATTATAAATTCAAAAAGCAATATGCAAAACAAAAATACAGCAACCATAGTCATCGACTATAAAAATGCTAAAAAGCCCATTCATATTTACTATTAGTATTATTGCACTCTTATTTGTAAATTATTAAGACATACAAAAAAAATTGTAGATGGCTAGCTAAGTAAAAAAAAAATCTTTTTATTCTGCAGACAAACACGTAGGACGTGGCAAACACACGAATTGACAAACTTTTTAATTTGACATTCAATAAAATGCCTAAAAATGTAAAATCTTCATGAATTCAGAGAAATGTCTATTTTGAGTTATTTACATATCTACAATACAGAGAATAAAATACAGATTAATTTTTTGTTTCTTTTGATAAAGGGTTCTTTGCCTCTGAAACTTTCAGATATATGCTTCCTCCGTGCCACAAGCCAAAAGATTAAGATATGATGATGAAACATGGTTTTATATAATTTTATATAGGGATGCAAGAATTGCAGCATTGGAGAAGAACTCGTTGGAAGCTGAGCGTGTTCTAGTGGATGCACAAACAGAGAAGACACGACAGGCAGAGGATATCTACCTAGCAAAGAAGAGGATTGCTGAATTAGAGGCTAAGTAAGAAATAATAAATTTCATGACATTTAATAATTAACTTTAAGTCATGGTATTATTAGATTTTTTAAATAATCTGGAAAATGCATAGCTTAGTTTTTGCTATTAAATGTATATTTAGTATAAGGAATACAAACAAAGATATTTATTTATAACGTTTTATGAAGGGGTAGAGATGGTGAACTAAAACCAATTCATATTTTTTAGGCAATTTTATAATTAAGTAATGATGTCAAAGGTTATTTTGTGAACTGTCGCAGTCAATATTTAGCTCACACTGACTATGCTCTTAAAAACTCTGCCTAAATTAAATTGTAGAGCATTGTTTGTTTTTTTATATAATATTAAAAATAATGCCTGCACACACAATAATTGCTTATTTTACATTTCCTCTCTTCTATTTATTCAGGATTCGAGTCTTACATTCAGAGCTGAGTCACAAAGACTCGGTAATTCAAGTTCTCCAGCATCAATCCCTGCAGAAGGATGCGTCTCTCTCATCACTTGAAAAACTTTTACGATCAACAACCTCACCACACAGCTCATTGCAGAACCTCCGGATGGGTTCATCCGAATCCGTACAACAGCAGCAGTCCCGGCTTTCTGGAAGCGCAAATTCTCTTCAAAATCTGGCACAGAAATCACCAGTGAACTCTATGCAGAATCTGACGATAAAGTCACCAGGAGGGTCGTACCAGAACCTGACGACACGACCTCAGAGCAAAGGTCATGGGTCACAGGAGAGGTTGTTAATGATGGGCGATTCTTACATGTCTCACAGTACAACAGCATTATCATCAGTTGGATTACAAGGTATTAAGAGATTCACTTCTATTTTACTACTTTTGTAATCCTAGAAGAAAGGATACAAATCCATATAAAAATATCTTCATAGATTTAATACAGAGATTTGGAAAAGAGGGTGGAGTTGCTTAGACAGCGAATGTTAATGAGTAAAAGTGCAAATGGGACCTGGGGAGGAAGGAAGCAGCTGTTTTTTCTTTATTTTTTGCTGTGTGAGTGAGCTGATGAAAAACTCATGGAATTACAGGGGTGGATCCAGGATTGTGGTTTGGGGGATGGGGCTTAAATACTGATTTTGGTTTGACAAGGAAAGAAAACAATTGTGGCTTATGCCTCTAGGAGTCTCACTAGGCGGCTGTACATGTGCGTGTTTTTTTTTAGTGCGTTGTCATTTAACAAAGAAACCCCAAAATTTTCTTCTGGTCAATTTTAGGAGGGTGGGGGGCGCTAAAATCCGCCACTGAATAATACATGCATAAAATAAAGTGTCAGCTGTATGAGTCACATGAATATAGTAATTATTCAAGAAAATTCCTTGATAAGTTTTTTTTCTGGAGTCTGTAGCTAAAATTTGTATCATAAATAATTTGTAGAAAAATCCACGTTTGAAAAAAATCATATTTTGTGAAAATTATTGTAGTCAACCCAACTATAAAAATTTGTCAAGGGGATTACGCATGCATACTGGGAGAGCTAAGATGATGTTCTCATTTCAAAATGCCCCTAGTATTTTGATCAGTAGTTAAACTGAACAGAGACCCAGTACAGTATTTTGCAGTTGACAAATGCAAAAATTAGATAAAGTATGTCACCATGATGCATTTCCATTGCAAAAAATAACCTATTAAAAATGTGTCAGAAACCTACCAAATCATGCTCAGTTGGCACATCAGTAACAACACTGCGAATATCAAATAAAGTTTAAAGACAGGTTGTGTGCAAAATTGTCCCAAAAATTGTCCCCAATCTAGCATAATAATATTAAATCCATCTTAATAAACAGTACTGAATTTAATAAAATTCAAATAATTTGTATGACAAAAGTCTGTTGAATGTATTGTCATCTAAAACCTGTTTTACACTCGGCGAAATTTTTCGAATACACGCATGTGCTGTTAAAATTTGTTGTCAAATGGATGATTCGCTGCATCGCCATCGCGCATTCGTTTCTAAACTGCGCAACGAAAAAGTGAGTTCGACCAGTTTCTACTCGGTCGCTGCGAGCCGTGGCGTGGCTTTCCAGTCAGATCAACAGAAACGTTCATGTCATTGAAAGTGGTCCCATTTGTCAAAGTCAAAATAGAGCAATTCTATAAACAAAAAACGAAAGCGAGAAAGATCGCGTGATATATCGCATTCTAGTGTAAATAATGACGCGATCTCGCAAATTTTTTCGAGGCGAAAAATTTCGTCACGCGAAAAAGTTTGCCTAGTGTAAAACAGGCTTAAGGCTTTGAGAGCTCATTTCAAAATACAAAAAGGTGAGCATTAGGAACCCAAATTAAAACATTTATCTCAACTTACTTTTTTTTTTTAATTTCCCAGAATTTGACAAGAGATACGTGTTGGATGAAAAGCTGAAAAAATTGGACCAGGATATTGCACAGCAGGTAAAACTTGAATTAAATTACATTGTACATGAATTGAAGATAAATTTTTTACTGTAACTGTTTGGAATGGTCCTAATTTAATAGAATTTGTTGAATTGAATATTGTGTGTGTTGTATGGCCGAGTGGTTAAGGCAGGTAAACTGAAACAGCAAAAACAACAGCAAGGGTTCAAGGCCTGCTCGAACCACAGTTCCGTTGGTGGAACAAGTCGTTTCAGATAAGGACTATAAGCTGTAGGCTTAGTGTGTATAATGCTCGTGTGCACTTAAAAGAACCCAGTGCATCTTTCGAGATGAGTAGGGAGTGGACAGCAGAATTTAGTGGCTGTTTCGGGCAGCAGGACATGACGTTACCCTTAGGGGAGGAGAATGTCATTGAATGCGTGAATATCATGTCCACAGCGCCGATGGCAAGTTACGGTAGTGACTTTAACAGGCGCGTTATAAATGTCAAATTATATTATATTACATATATTATTTATTTCTCTTACTAATCATACTGTAAAGGGCAAAGGCTATCTTTATCTTTTCTGTAAAACCTATGGTTCACCCCCCCCCCCCCAACAAAAATTGCTTTTATGCGACCTTACAAGATGCATGAAGTGTTTGATATAAGATTGATTACTTTGTTTTTATTGATGCATTTAAGTAATACATATAAGCAAGCATAAACATTTCATCATGGTGATATGAGTGATTGTGGAATTTGCAAATGACATATTCATCATACTATAAAGCATGAGTGACCATAATTCTGTCTGTGAAAGGCCCTTAAACTGCATGTTTTGGAATGAAACTTGGCACACATTTAGAAGTCATTTTGAACAAGGGTTTAACACAATACATTTCAGCAATTACAAATGTAAAAAACATTGGAAAAAGGATGACCTAAAACAAAATACCATTGGCCACATCATTTCATTTTCTAGACAAGACATTTTAATATGCCCTAAGCAAAATTGACATAGATGTGACATCCATCTTGGCAAACTTGTTTTGCCACCAGAATATTACAGTACAATGTCGGAAATGGCTGCTCTGCATCTGTCATAGGTGGATATTTTGGCTAGTTATATAGTAGAATTGATAATATTTTATATATTAAATTTCGGGTCAAGATTTTTAATTCACTATTTAAAGTAGTATTGATAATATTTTTTATATATTTCTCATTTCAGGACAAGATTCTTGATTCACTATTTAAGAAGTCATCTGGTCAGAACGTTTAAATGGATAATTACAACCTGCTATGGACATAGATACAGGACACTTGCTGGACAATTATTTAATCCTGAGTATACAGAAAGCAACATTTGACTCATAATTCGTAACTGCACATGAGATGTAACAAAGGCCAACAGTTAGACCCAAATTATTAAAGAATATCCATGCCACCCTCTGCTAGCTTTTCATCGCATCATTGTTTAAAGTGATAGTTCATGCCCCATAGTGAAAACAATTTTTATTGAAATATTGAAAAAAAACAATGATTTTTATTGCTTCATTATAAAAAAGGCAAGTAGCATGCTGGCTTATCTACAGAGAAAGATATAGAGATATTTTGAAGGATAACAGTGATGTAATCATAGGTTTTTGCACCAGGGAAAATTCTAGATATAGTTTGCTTTGCCCAACTCTGTGTAAATGTACCGAATACTCAGTCCAGTGATAATACGTGTAAAGAAAATTGCAAGTTGTTTTCGTGTGGGACTCAAACCCACAATCTCCACGTAACTAGCCGGAAGATTGTGGTTTCGAGTCCCACCTAAGAATAACTTGCAATTTTTTTCGCGAGTATTCTTACTGTACTGAGTATTCAGTACATTTACACATCAGAGTTGGGCTAAACAAACTGTATCGAGATAACAGTGATGGTAAAAATTATTTTAGGCCAAATTAGGATTAAACAATACTAGCCTAAATGAAGGGGAGCTAGACCTGGCCCAGGCCATTAACAGGTGATAGTGGTGGAGAAAGCAATGAAAAAGATGCCAATTAGGCTTTAAAAAATGGTAAATAATTACCATGTTTGTTTCCATGGAAATTAATTCGGCACTGGATCAAGCTTGAGTGATATTCATTATGCTAAAGGTTTTAAATGTTTAAACCTTGTATTGGTTACATAGCGCTGTTATCATTATGTGAAGATTACTGGGATAATATATTTAATTGTGATAAGAAATTTTAAGCTGATGGTACAATTTATTTTGGTGTTTTTGATGTAAATTCCAAAGACTTTGAACATTATCGTGGCTTGTTCTTGTTTCTGAAAAAAAAAATTAAGGAGAAATTCTTCTGGTTGACCTACTTAAAAAGGCATGAGTTACATTATTTTCTGATATGATTATATTTGTTCATTTTTGTTTACTAATCTTGCTTTTGCTTTGAAAAATATTCAACCTTGTTAGTTTAACAAACAAAAATACTTATAAATCAGTTGTCTCGTATAAAAATTTATAAATTATTATTTTTATAGTAGTTTTTTTTTGTATTGGGAGGATTTAATCACAAAAACAAAATATAATTAGATTCTTTTAAGAAATGTAGTGAATTTAGTTTTAAAATAATATTTATATTTACCTCTGAAATATTGTTTTTATTGTTTTAACTGTTTATCTAAAGTGCTGGTCACTTTCGGTCAAACACAAATCCTGATTTTACGCATACATTATTTTAAACAGTCAAACACATTTTCCTGCTGATGTCACTGTAACACAATTCAAACTGTGAAAAGACAAAAAATAGGTCCTTTTCAATTCTGACTTTTTCCTGCAAAAGGCATACTTTTAATTTGTTTGTATCCTTCAATTTTTGTGTCACAATTGCATCAGTGGTAAGTAAAATTGACATAATTATTATTTGTGGTATACCGTATTCATTAGTCTCGCATAACCATCAGTTGCGATATCTTCCACAGCAAATTCAGACATGTTTGATTTGCTCAAACGTAAGGTGGCGAATATATAATGAAGGTTTTAGCATTTTGATTTCAGTCAGCATTAAAAATGTTCACATTGATTTGTGGTTGATTGCAATGCGATTCTAGTCTGAATACATGATGTATTTTTTTGCATGGACAAAACTTGTAGAAATGTTGACACTTAGGGTCAACACATGTATAATGCTTGCCAAATACCTGTACTGTAAATCATAGGTTAAAACCAAAAAAAAATGTTAATAAGATTTTATGAATGCGCAAAATATTAGTGATAATGTACGTTGTTGATAAAACTAGGAATTATGCAAAAGCTATGTATTGTAAAAAATATTATTACTGTACTCGAGTGAGAAAACTTGAGGTAATTAGGTGCATAAATATGGAATACATTAGATGTATGGAATGAATGAAAATTCTGATAATTACAGGGTCGTGGCAGCACATCATTATAACAGTGGACAGAGGTCTAGAACTTTTTCAACCTGGAAGGTGTGATTTGGACTGTGGGCTCCATAATGACTTTCTAGTTAAAATTAATTTGTTTCTCTGGGTATAGTATATAAAATTCATGAATCAGATTTTCAGCTATCTGCTATTTAAAACATGTAAACAATATGCAATCAATTCATTATTGGCTGATAATTATACTATGCATTGTACCTGATTGTAGATCTTGTATTACTGTATGTTTGTACATTATATTGATTAAAAGTTCGGTACTTGTTGGCGAACAAAAATTGAAGGATTTGTTTATTTTTGTAGCTTCCATGCATGATGCAGTACTGTTCAAAAGAATGAACGTTTGATGTAAGACTAAACAACTCTACCTTGTTGATCTTAACAATTGTGAGGTCTCACCACAAAATGAGTCGCATCGTAGGTTAGATCAAATTGAGAAAATCACCAAAATAGGTCTGAAGTAAATTTTTTGAGAAATTTAGTTTTTAACCAAATATGAGTACATGCTAAGTCGTTTTCCTGCAGACTTTCTGAGATTTGTAGTCTTTTAATTTTATATTTAATTACTTTTTGGTTGATTTTCTCAAAACTGTGTTTTCTTACATGCAAACTTCAAATGCTCATATCTTTGGATCTACTCATCCAATGAATGTCATCTAAAGTGTAGATTACAGCTTATATTGTGCTCTATTAGAAGGTACCAATAACTCAATTTTGGATTTTCTTACCATGAGACTCATTTTGTGGTGAGACCTCACAATTAGTTCATTACTCTTTATCCTCTCATAAAACTGCCAGTTACTTTTTAACTTTGGGACATGCTGCCCTCATATGAATTAAACAATTTAAAAATAAGTTTGCATTTATAGCATTGTATTTTATTTTCATGGGTGGAGAAAAAAAAAGCCCAAAAGACTACGACAAAATAAAATCTCATCAATACCATGTACAGGTATGTTCTTTATAACACATAAACTACTTGATCTGACATTTAATATTATGCCCCATATATCAATTTTTAGTTTATCATGCTACCAAAGCATAAAAACTGATGAGGGCAGGAGGGCTTTTTTTTACCGACCCACAGAGTTTGTAATGACCTTGAGGTGGACCCAATCACAAATATGACACCAATATGAACAAAACCACACACACCAGCCTGCAGTGAACATCAATCGTAAGCCTAGTTTTTGTGCTTGAGAATTCGTTCATGTTGATTTTATGGAAATTCAAAGCATATCAAGTGAATGGCTATGAGCGATTAACAGTAAAAGGAGAAGGAAATCTGGATTTCCACAAAAGTGATGCACGTGGGGATGACAAACTGTTTTTTTTTATGCCGCATTAGTCATTCTTGGTATTACTATAGAGACCATTGAACATCATTCTAATGCTTTTCCTGTGTATCTTTCATAAACTAGATAAGATCTTCACAATAAGCCATTTCACAGTTTCAACAGCGCATGTGAAATATTAAGGTCAAGTCATAAAACGACACGCGGCAAAATTATTTCCTTGACTTTTATTTTATAAGCCGTGCATCGCTTATTAATACCTCCTTTTATCTTTCTTATTCTACCAACAAACTAGACATAATGTTCGTCTTTGTCCATGAAATAAAATAGCAATCTTTGATGTCATACTCCATGTTTATTTTGGGTGTACAGATTTTAATGATAAACTGAATGAGGTTTATTCTTTATCCTGACAGTCATCTTATATCAATTCCTTCTTAGTATTGCCATGAGAACAATACAGTACCAAGTTGTTTATTAGGCTCCCCAAGAACGAAGTTCTTTTAGGGAGGCTATTGCTTTTACCTATATTTGATACAGCTGCTGCTGCTGTTAATTTTAAACGTTTGCCACACGATGACTAAAACTATATAAGTCTGGTTTCAAACTTTGCAGACTGCAAATCAAGACAAGAAGACACGAATTGATTTTGGGTCTTCTCCAATTATTAATTTGTACGTGTGTTTCCACCATGTCATTTGTCATGGTGGAAACAATGTACACATTAATAAGGCAAGCCCTTCCCATTTTTTTGTCACTTAGGTTTATAACTGATTGGTTCTTCTTTAACATAATTTATCTCCATCACCTGCATCGTTGCTGCTTTGCCAGCAGATGATGTAGCCATAAGCAATGTCGCAAACTATGTGTGGGTGTACCATCTCTTTGACTACTTAAATAAATTTCTTTATAGAACTGTCATGATAACAAAAAAATATGATATCATGTGTCCATCTATCACAAATCCATTGTCAGGCCATAAAAATAAACATGATTTATTATTGTATACTGCCATCAATTTGTTCTTTGTGGACTAATGTACCCATTGTTTCTTCTTTCATCTAAATGCATAGTTCTTGCTTGTACCATAAATATTAACATACTAATGGCAGCAGATAATGTAGCTAAGGGTGATGTTTTGGAACTGTCTATAGGTGTACAGGTCATCACTATAAACTGAATATGCTCATAGGTTCATGCTTTATTCTACCATAAAACTAAATACCATCTCTTTGACTTCTTAAATCCCTTTTTAGTACGGCCATGATAACAAAATATTATTTCTGGTATCACGTATGCATCAGTTCGTTACAGTTCATTACTTGTCATTCCATAAAAATAACAAGGATTTTGTGATTGTATCTTTCCATTAGTTCATTATCTGCTGTTTCCTGTGTCCATCGGTTCTTCCTTTACATCTTTTGTTTCCACCTGCATTGTTGCTGCTTGTGACAGGGACATCAGCATACTAGTGGCGGCAGATGATGCAGCCAAGGGTGATGTCTGGGACCACCTGCAGGTGTAGAGCTCATGACAATAAACTGAATGTATTCATAGCTTCATTCTTCATCATGTCATAAAACTAAATACCATTTCTTTTATTTTTTAAATTCCTTTTTAGTACTGCCATGACAACAGTCACTTTGATAAATGTATCCGTCAGTTTATTACTTGTCATGGCATAAAACTAAACAGGAATCCTGTGATCGTATCTTGCCATTAGTTTATTCTTTCCTGTTTCATGTGTCCATCGGTTCTTCCTTTACATCTTTTGTTTCCACCTGCATTGTTGCTGCTTGTGCCAGAGACATCAACATACTGGTGGCAGCAGACGATGTAGCCAAGGGAGAAGTCTGGGAACTGCCTGTGGGTGTAGACGTCATGACTATAAACTGTGGTTTTGTTGTAGTCGATCTTTGAGGAGTCGAATGTGGGTTGTTGAAGACTTTTACAAAGCCCTGCGTTGGTGTCGTGGGACTAACCAATGGTTTAGTAGATGTCTGTAAACAAATGACAAATGAGAATCAATAAAATACTGAGTAAATTGTGATATTTATAGTTTAAACAAAATTAAAGTGTTATATTGCGAAACAAGCATACTCCAAAAATATACTTCATAAAAGGATTTAACATTTTGGCATTCTTTATATTATCATCAGGGAAATTTTTATGACACTGATATTTATTTTTAACAAAACAGAAAAAAATGTCACTTAAACTTTTGATTTGGGTTGGGCTTGGGCAACAAAAAGAGATCTGTGATGTTGTGACAAATTGAGGTCAGATTGATATTATCACAAATAAGTCTGATGTACATACTTTTAACAAATTCAGTTTTAATTAATTTTGAGTACTGTACTTTCGTTTCACTTTAACAACTTTTGAGGTAATGTTGATGCAGGAATGTATGGTAGCCCACAACTGCCACGCACAATATAAATACAATTGCACAATTCAAATGCATCTCGCACAATTAAAAACCCTGCATGAAAATCAAAAGCATCTCGCACAATTAAAAAAGTACCTCGCACAATTAAAGAACCCTGGGTACAATTAAAAAACTCCGCAACAAATTCAAAAGCACCTCGCACAATTAAGGAACCCCACATGAAATTCAAAAGCACCTCGCACAATTA
>JAOTQE010002293.1:0-11382 GCA_025631205.1 Nesometra sesokonis
CATTGACTTGTAAATCTTTATACAGTACACATGTGAAATATGCAGTTAAACTTGCCTAAGGCAGATTTATTTTCATGCCAAAATGATGTCTTCTCATAATTAACATCCACATTTTTCCCTCAAATTCTTTCAATGTCACTTTGAAATTGACTAAAGCAAGTGTGAGTGTACAGTGACTATCATTTTCGACTGGCAATAAAATTGATTGTTCTGTTTCATAGAATATTTAACATCTTGTTGGATAATGGTTTTAAAACCTGTACCTAAGTAAGTAAGTTTATATAATCTTCACAGGAAAACCAATAATGTCTGTTGCCAATATTGTTTTCTCTTAATTCATTGTCTAAATATTTAAAAATGCTGTGAGTTCAGAGAATGTAGAAAAATAATATTTGAGTTTATAAATGCTGACATCATTCACATAGCTTTATACAGTATACAGGAGACATGTGAAATTCAGTAGATACACAGTAGGGCTGGTATTAAAACATGGATCGATCGTTGGGTCTCATATATTTTATCACGCTGTTGGATGATGGATAAAAGATCTGTAATCAAACTGTTTATCTAATGTTCACAGTAAAACCAATAATATTTGCTGTCAATATTCAGCTGGCTCTAGTTGTCTAAATTCATTGTCATGTTGATCAACTTCATCATGTTGGCTTATTTGGATCTTCAAAGTCATCTAGAAAGTTTTCCTGTGATACTGCATAAATGGAATATGTGTCTATTAAGAAATTGTAAAGGAAAAAAATACATACTAAATGTTAAATTATTTTGTTATATTTATATAGCGTTTTTAATAACGGTCACTAATTATACAGCTTGCTTTCTTGCATTCTATAAACGTAAACTACTATGACTAATTGAGGCAAGGCATGTCAAAACCACCAAGTTGTCGAACAGAATGTTATCGAAAAATCAGCATATAAACAAATGGAAATATAAACAAATACTAAGGAAACTTGTATATATTTTGTTTCATAACTTTATAGTTATAGATGTCCAATTTTGATAAATAACCCCTCATTTTAAAGCTTACTACTTACTTGTAATATGATTGCAATATTAACTCGTTTCTTCCAATTTGCGACAACTTGGTGGTTTTGCCATATCTTGCCCCATTTTCTCTATATCAAAAGGGTTAGGAGGATAGCTCTGGGGCAGATTGCTATAAGCGTTCTTTGACAGTCTTAACATTAAGACCATCTACAATTGAGGAAAGGCATAGCATAGAAAGTTGAGAAATAAAGAAACAAACAACAAGAAATATAAAGAAATACATAGGGAATTTTGTATTATTTTGTTCAATAACTTTGGTTATAGTTGTTCGATTGTAATAATTGACGCCTCATTTATAAGTGTAATTTTGTTGAAGTATTAACTTCATTTTTCAATTGTCTGACAACTTGGTGGTTTTGCCATGCCTTGCCCCAATTGTGAAATCATGCAGGTCTTTAATTATAGACCATTGCTATACCATGGTCTTAGCAGCAGTTACTGGTCTTAAATATTGAATAAAGCCTTCTAGAAGGACGCTTTGAATGATCTTTGGTCAATGGTCAACATGCTATTTCATCATTTATCTTTAATAATAAACAAACTTAAGAAATGGTTTATTAATTGAAAGTAAAATAAATTAAGTTAAAATCGAACCACACTACCACTGTTCTATAGTTCTGGGGGTATATCTGGGGGCGGTCGATTAGGGTGGTGGCCGAAAACAATCTAATCCGTGCTTAGTAGGCTAGGCTCATGTTGGAACACACAAATGTGAAAATGCCCACGAAATTGCAACATACCGGTGCTACAGCTGAGGCCTCATAAAAATAATTATTAATCACCCTACCAAAGCATAAAAACTGATGCGGGCGGGAGGGTTTTTTTTTTAACCGACCCTCCATTGTATCCCACCATGGGCAGATTTCTTTTAAACCAAAACTGCATTGTTGTAGCATCTCACCATGTGGTTCGATAGGGTGGCTAGCGACACCCTTCATTTCCAGTGAAAAAATGTTGTGATAAACAACAGTTAAAAGTTACCAAACCGGGTGTCGGTGGCGTCCACCCATCTCCTTCAACTACCATCAATTTTGTTTTAGAAAAATAGTATATTAGTCTGAGAGTGCAATTCCTCTGCACTGTGGGGTCAACATTATCAAGAAATCTATACCATAGCCCCATTGGTGGGGTTGCGATTGGTGCTTATCTATGCTGAACTATCTGTTTAGGTGTGCAACATCATTTTTTCAAATGATGACATTTTTATCAACAAATTTTGGTAAATTCTGACACTTCGGAAATTATTTTCCAAAATTTATAAGAGTGTGAATTCCGAACATCTAGAGGGTATATTCTAATATTTCCCCAAACATGGGGGGCACAAGGTAGGTATACTACATCCTCCCTTTTTTCTAACATTTCTGGATTCAACCCTGCCCAGCAAACCCCTTTAAACAACCCTGGCTATGGAGGTTCCCCCTCTCGTAAATATCTGGATCCGCTCCAAGCACCCCAAATCTGCTCACGTTGGGCCGGCCATCGCCTATCGTTATTTTATACTCGCACAAATACCAGGCGCGGATCCAAGTGGGGCCAACCCGACCGATTTCCCCTTTGACTTGGATGAATATTATTTGAACATGAAAAAAATCATTTTTTCCACATCTATGGAAACTGCCTTTCAGATATCCAGGAAACGCATTTGTTTGAAAATTGGCCTACATTTCCCTAAACCCAGAACCAAAACGAAATTTGGCAGCGGGCCTCTTCTATCCGGCATCGGGTCCCTCTATCAAGCTCTTCTGGGTCCACCCCTGAATATGACGCCTATACCAGATTATGATTTATGGTGGGGGGATTAAATCCAGATTTTGATTTTGGCAACAAGCACAAAAAGAAAGTCTTGCAAAAAACAGGTTCGACTATCTGGGAGTCCTTATACACAGCCGTAGTGCAATTATTTTTATTAGTGCATTTTCATTTTTACAAAAGAAGCAGGTCACTTTTATTGTGGTCTAAGCTTGTTAGGCCCCTCCTTAAATCTGCCCCTGGTATTGTACTCTATTAACATTGTAGGCCACTAGAGTAGTTTTTATGTACATCTTGCAAGCTTAGTAATTTATGTTAAGAAAATCCAAAGCATTTCAAGTGAATATGAAAGGAAAAACAGTCCTTTAAAAATAGTAAGATGAGTAAAAAAAAAATCGGGATTTCCTCAAAAGTGATTAATAATAAATTTTTTTTTATGGGGCCTAAGCCTAGGCCTACTAAGCCTAGGCCTACTAGGCTTTGTGTTTGCTATCAATCATCCTAATGGGCCTCTAGACTGGTGTACCTAGGAGTGTTATTATTTCAGGCAAAGATCCAAGGGGGAGGGAACCTGACCCATCCCCTTCCCCGCCCACCTTTTTGACTTGGACGAATTTTGAACTTAAAAAAACTCATTGTTTGCAATAAATTATCTGTCAAAATTCAAAATTTCCTCACAGATAGCCAGGAGATGCATTTTGTTTGAAAATTGGCATGGGGAGGACCCTAGACCCATAGGCCTAGAAACAATACGTAGTTTGGCACCGGGCCCCCTGTAATCCAGCATCAGGTCCTCTCTAAGCTCGCTCTACTACATACTGCTGGCATCCGCCATTAATCATTTATAACCAAATCTTAAAACCGGTAAAAATAACCTAGAAAGGCCTAGCAAAGAATTCTGCACACAACACCACATGGTTAGGCCGATCCGTTAGGCCTTTCTCCATGACCTAGTCTATGCTAGTTTAGGCATATATGGTGGCCTAGGCCCTGAGTTAGGCCTAGGCCTAGCCTAGGGATGGGATAAGGTCCAGGCCTAGCCTAGGCTAGGCCTAGCAACTCTGCTCTGACGAAAAAGGATACACACTCCTGCAACTCCTGCACCAAGTAGCATAGCTACAAGGACATTTCTTTTTAGCCAACTCTTCCTTTTTAGCTGGTTGATTTTCGCCATATGAGCTTTTGTAACCTTTGCCATATATTCTCGATCTGCGTTTGTTAAATTATCAGTTCTTAAATTCACTCTTGTCATCTGTTCTGGAGGTTTTCCTCCATGACCATTATCCATGGAGGCCGCCATGTTGTGTGACGCACAGTCAAGTGGTATAGAACGTCAAAAGTGTATAAAACAGATCCGACGTCAGACCAATCTCGAAAATCAAGGTCGGTGTTCTCCGCGAGGATATTATATTTTAACTTTTTATCTCCGCGAGGAGATTGTATTTTCACTTTGATTTTTTGACGTTATTCTAATTTGTGCGTTTCATTGTTAGCAGCCTCATAGTAGGCAACTGTACGTGCCTCAAATTATTTGTACACAATTATTACATTAATGTACATTAATTTAGTCCGCTTTTTTCTAGCCTAGTCCTAGACTCTACGTGCTTATTATTAGCTAAGTCAAAAACAGTGTTGCCTGGACTAAACGTAACTTTTGTAGCTACACATACCTACCTTTAAATAATTTAACGTCTTCTTTGAATTCAGCCTTTCCCAGCATTTCTGGAACAGTTAACAATTTGTTACCTTCCATAATTCGCGGAGTGACAAAGGCGGCGGCAATATTTAATTCAGAATATTAAACACCCGTGAACGAAACTTCAGCCAATCACAACTCAAGATTTATGTCTGTCTTTTAAGAGCTGAAGTTCCACTGTTCCCATTTTCGGACATGCGGTGTCTTACGGTACTGTCTCTGTTATTTGTAAACTGCAAAACTCTTACGATTATATAAAATCACAAAATAACATCTTACCCTCTCCCATTTCAATTATTATTCTATTCATGTACAAACAGGTATAAGAAACGAAGTGTAAGCATTATGTATCTACAATGTTTATGTCAGTATCGGGTGGTAATATTATTACCATCCGATGGTTGGCCAGATTCTATGGAACGAACTTTCCGATCAATATAAAAAGGTTCGAGTATGTCATAGTATAAACATGTGATCATTGAGCGTATGTTTAAGCTGTATGTCTAATAAAATAAATAAATAATAAATTATTTAAATCTAATTAAATCATATTATTTTGCCTACCAAAATGTATTGAGGCCTATCCGGTCCCTATCTCTTTAATTTCATGTATAATGTATTGTTTAAAAGGTAATTGTTGAAGGTGTACACTAATGGCCGCCCCATTCCCCCTCCCACTTTTTCGGAAATTAAAATATATATATCAATATTATTAACAATGTCCGAAACGAAAATATACTGCAAGAATTGATCTTTTAAGACACCCCTGATGCCATTTTCAGGCATCTAAAGACCAAAATTTTCCGGGGGAGCCGGACCCCTAAAACTTTGACTTTCTACCCTCTCACCTTCCGATCCCCCTTTTCAAATTTCTACATCGCCCCTGCAGGAATACTGTAAAATGGTTTTTTTTTCAAAGAAAACGATTCGTCAAATTTGAAAAGAGAGATATATTTATGAACTTTTTGGTAAAATGTTTTAAATATAGTAATCCATAAACATTACGAGTAATTTGAAACAAATTATAATGCATTTATTATTTTATTTAACCATTGGTCACATAATGGGTCGAAATTCAAACTCACTTTTCGTCATTTTGGAAAAACATTTTTAGTTATTTGAGATTACTTGTTGTTTCTAGTAGGAGAATTATACATGTATTACCTTAAAATGTGGATTTCAATCGGCCTTTAGGATTTTTTTTTTTTTTTTTTTTTTTTTTAATTCAATATTTCTCTCAGTGGTTCCTTACAAGGCGCAGCCTTACAGAACAAGGAACCACTGCAGAACAAAGTGTAAAATCACATGAGGTGGAACAAAACAAATTAATAAATTCAATGGGAAGGTTCGACTTGGGACTATGTGAAACTCCTTATCAAATCCCACGTACACCTCAGGGGACACAGCCAGGATTGAATGAAAGGGGGAAGACTTGGGAGCAACTACTTAGTCCGAGGGCCTCCGGTTGGGGTCCAGGGGCTAAGGCCCCGGAAAAATTGCATTATTTTACACGCTAAAAAACACATTAGAGTCCAACGTCCAGTTTTTCAGTTCAACCTGTCTTGGTTTTGAAGTCTAGACTTGCGAGCGGAGCGAGCAATTTAGGCTGGGGGATAGGAGACGCCAAGGGCACCAGGTGGGGGTCCAAGGCCGAAGGCAGAAAAAAATTGCAGTATTTTACATAAAAGACACATTATAGTTCATCAAAATATCTCGTTTTCAGATCAGCTTGTTTTGGTTTTGAAGTTCAGACTTGAGAGCGAAGCGAACAATTAGGTTGGGGACAAGGGCCGCCAGGGACGGTCGGGGTTCAGGGGCCGAAGCCCCGTAAAAATGCGTAATTTTACATGCTAAAATTGCGTTATTTTACATGCTAAAAGACACATTAGAGTCCATCAAAATGAATGTTTTTCAGTTAGGCTTGTCAGGCCCGTATTTAGGAATTTTAGTGAGGAGGTTCGACTTGAGACTATAGGCGGAACTCCTTATCAAATCCCACAAGTATAGCCAAACCTCGTTATAACATAGGCCTATGATGAGGGGCGCACCCATGATTGATTGAAAGGTGGGGTGTGGCAGACTTGCGAGCGAAGTGAGAAACTTGGGCTGCATGGGAGCCAGGGACCGCCGAGTTCTTCTGGTGCGAACAAAACGAGCAATTTACGCTGGGGGACGGGTACCGCCAAAAATTAGCGGTATTTTACATGCTAAAAGGCACCTTGGAGTTCATCAAAATGTCCCGTTATCCAGTTCAGCCTGTCTTGGTTTCGAAGTCTAGACTTGCAAGCGAAGTGAGTTAGACTGGGGGCTAAGGGCCGCTGAGGGCCAAGGTGGGGTCCAGGGGGCCAAATGCTTCAGAAAAAATTGATGTATTTTGCATGCTAAAAGACACATTAAAGCTCATCAAAATATCCCGTTTTCCATTTCAGCTTGTTTTGATGGCGAGGTTCAGATTTGCGAGCGGAGCGAGCAATTTAGGTTGGGGCTAGGAGGCCGCCGTGGGCTCCCGGTGGGGGTCGGAGGCCGGAAGCCCCAGAAAAATTTGCGGTGTTTTATATGCTAAAAAACACATTAGAGTCCATCAAAATGTCCCGTTTTCAAAATCAGTTTGTTTTGGTTTCGAAGTTCAGACTTGTGAGCGAAGCCAGTAATTTAGGCTGGTGGACAGGGGACTGCTGGGGACGCCCAGTCGGGGTTCAGGAGCCGAAGACCTCGAAAAATTGTTATTTTACATTCTAAAAGACACAGTCCATCAAAATGTCCCGTTTTCCAGTTCAGCCTGCCTTGGTTTCGATTTTTAGATTCGCGAGCGAAGCGAGCAATTTAGTCTGTGGCTAGCGGGAGCTGAGGGTCCCAGATGGGCGGGGCTTTACATGCTAAAAGGCATCTTGGAGTTCATCAAAATGTCCCGTTTTCCAGTTCAGCCTGTCTTGGTTTCGAAGTTTAGACTTGCAAGCGAAGTGAGCAATTTAGACCGGGGGCTAGGGGCAGCTGAGGGCCCAGGTGGGGGTCCAGGGGCCGAATGCCTCAGAAAAATTGCTGTATTTTGCATGCCAAAAGACACATTAGAGTCCATCAAAATGTCCCGTTTTCCAGATCAGCTTGTTTTGGTGGCGAGGTTCAGACTTGCGAGCAATATTGGGCCAGCGGCCGCTGAGGACGGTCGGGGTTCAGGATCCGAAGGCCCCGAAAAAAATACGTTATTTTGCATGCTAAAAGACACATTAGAGTCCACCAAAATGTCCCGTTTTCCAGTTCAGTCTGTATTGGTTTGGAAGTTTAGACATGCTTGCGAGCAAAGCGAGGAATTTAAGTTGGAGGAAAGGGGGCCGCCAAGGGCCCCGATCGGGGTCCAGGGGCAAAAGGTCCCGAAAAATTGCGTTATTTTACATTCTAAAAGACACAGACTAATTGTGTACACACCGTAATTTGGTCATTTGGTGATGTCATCTTTTATAGTGATTGGTCCCGGTGCCTACATGGGGACATATGACCTATAGTTTATGCCTACTAGGCCTTTTTACTAAGTTTTACCCCGAAAACATTAGACCACTTAGTGGAATTCCAGGGTGGGTCCGAACCCCCGAACCCACCCTCCTAAATACGGGCCTGCTTGTCTTGGTTTTGAAGTTTAGACGTGTTCAAACGAAGCGAGCAATTTAGGCTGGGGGCTAGGGGATCGCCGAGGGTGGGGACCCAGTGGCCGAAGACTCCAGACAAAAAATGCGGTATTTTACATGCTAAGACACATTAGAGTCCATCAAAATGTCTCGTTTTCCAGATCAGCTTGTTTTGGGTTCGAAGTTGAGACTTGCAAGCGAAGCGAATTTAGGCTGTGAAGGGGCCGTCAAGGACGCCCGGTTGGGGTTAAGGGCCAAAGGCCCCGACAAAAATTGTGTTATTTTACATGCTTACATTAGAGTCCATCACATTAGAATCCATCAATTTGCCCCGTTTTCCAGTTCAGCCTGTATTGGTTTCGAAGTTCATAGTTCTGGCTGGGGACAGGGGTCCGTCGAGGACTCCCGGTCGGGATTCAGCCGAAGGCCTAGAACAAATTGCGTTATTTTACATTCTAAAAGACACACTAGAGTCCATAAAATGTCCTGTTTTCCAATTCAGCCTGTATTGGTTTCGAAGTTCAGCCTTGCAAGGCAGTGGCGTATCCAGGGGGGGGGGGTGCTCAGGGTGCTCTAGCACCCCCCTTCAGGGGTAGTAACAAAATAAAAAGTCGATAATTAATAGTTTTTAATTAGTAGATACCAGAATTTCACCGTATAATTGTCATCTAGAGGCGTCAGTTCAAAATTTTCTTACCTCAGCCTCAACCATGGTGGGGCTAAATCCCATTGTTTTCTTAAAGTAATGAAATTGTCAATACCCCAAGACACTATTTCTAAAAATTACTCCCTAAATGTTATATGCTAATGCCATTTTCGGTCATCTAGAGGCGTCATAGTTCAAAATTTTCTTACCTCAGCCCTGAATCCCAATTTTTTTCTTAAAGTAATGAAATTGTTGATACCCAAGACACTATTTATAAAAATTACTCCCTAAATGTTTTATTCGAATGCCATTTTCGGTTATCTAGAGGCGTCATAGTCCAAAATTGCCTTACCTCTGCCCCAACCATGGTGAGGCGGAGTCCCATTTTCTTCTTAAAATAATGACATTTTCAACACCCCAAGTCGTCTTTCTAAAAAATACTCCCTAAATATTCTATATGAATGCCATTTTCGGTCATTTATAGGCGTAATAATTCAAGTTTTTCTTACCTCATCCCCAACCATGGTGGAACTGAAGCCAATGTCCCCATTAATGTAATAACATTTTCAAATCCCAAAACACTATGTCTAGAAATTACCCCCTAAATGTTCTATTTGAATGCCATTATCGGTCATATAGTTCAAAATTTTCTTACCTCAGCCCCAACCATGGTGGGGCCGAATCCCATTGTTTTTCTCTTAAAGTAATGAAATTGTCAAAAAATACCCCAAGACACTATTTCTGAATTACTCCATATGTTCTATTTTAAGGCCTTCGGTCATCAATAGGCTTCATAGTTCAAAGTTTTACCTCCGCCCCGAACCATGGTGAGAATGAGGTCCATTTCCCCCTCAAAGTAATAAACTTGTCAAAATCCCAAGATAGTATTTCTGAAATTACTCCCAAAAACGTTCTATTTGAATGCCATTTCCAGGCATCTACAGAGGTCATATATCAAAATGTTCTTGCCTCAGCTCCAACCATGGTGGGGCTGAGGTAGGTTGTGACTCTCAAACTGAGCACCCCCCTTCGCCAAATCCTGGATACGCCCCTGCAAGGAGCGATCAATTTAGGCTGGGGGAATGGGGCGTCAAGGGCCCCCGATCGGGGTCCAGGGGCCGAAGTCCCTGAAAAAATTTGCGTTAATTTACATGCTAAAATATACATTTAAATAACCCGTTTTCAGATCAGCGTGTTGTGGTTTCGAAGTTGAGACTTGCGAGCGAAGCGAGCGATTTTGGCTGGGAAGGGGACATCGAGGACGCACGGTTTGGGTTAAGGGGTCGAAGGCCCCGAAAAAATTTCAGTTCAACCTGTGGTTCTGAAGTTCAGACTTACAAGCGATTTTGGGAAGTTGATAGCGGCCGCCGTCCCTGTTGAGTGATGGTTTCAGTGTCCTGAATAGACTCCTTAACGCCCCGTTTGAACCAATCAGAGTCCTTATCAATTATTATAATTCTCACATTGTCAATATTAAAGGAATGTCCAGCGTGATGTCGGTGCAGGGAGTTGTTACAACTCCCTGTCGGTGGATGTGTTGTGACACTTCCGAAGAAGTGCAGCTGAGTCTGAGGTGTTTGATCCAATCTTTTCTCCGGCATGCGAACGAAAAGACAACAGATATTTAACGGATAAAGAACGTACAAAACTTAGGAATACCCGAGAAACTAACGGACAAACCGGACTAGTACCGACAAAGCAACTGAAAGGAAACAAAGAATAAACGGATACAACATATCGCTACAGGGGCGTATCCAGGATTTGGATTTGGGGGTGGGTTACCCCACCCCAAAGGTGAAAAGAAAATATTTCCCCTATTTTAAAGCTTTTTTTGTATGGGATCGCTGCCTTTATAGTCATTTTCCTCTGAAGGAAGTTGTTAATTATCCTCTGACGGGTAATTGAGGCCACAATCTTCATATATATTTACTAATTTTACTATTTGTAACTCTGAGTTCCGGGTAGAGAGCCTGCAGAGACCCAAAATCAATCTTCAAGCTCTCAGCGGGTGAACATTTGCATGCCAATGGAAAAAGGGAAAGGTAAGAATGAAGAAATATCCTCGCCAGCTCCTACTACCCAAGATACTACTACAAGATACCATGAAGCTGTATCTTCGGTCCATGTCCGTTCTTGATGCGTTTCTTTGCCTGTGTTTTTTCGTTTCTTCAGTTAAACTTGCGTTACCTATCCGTTTATTGTCAGTTATATTTCCTTACGCTTCCGTTACTTATGCGTAACTGTTCGTCGAACATTCGGTATAGGTACTGTACTTCTACGTTTCGTCCGTTTTGTTGTCCGCTAATAATCCGGTGAGTAATAACAATCACCGGAGACGAACAGAATCCATTTACGTGTTGCGTTTGCGGCTCCGTTTGCGGCTGCGGTTTTCAATTGCGTTTTATGTGATTCCATTTGTGCGTTTTTACAAGCGTTTTGACATGCGGTCACCCATGAAATATTGCAGCAGCATCCACTTCTGGAAGAGGAAGACTTAGCAATAGGCCTAAATGGTTTGTTACAAACTCCTTAACCCTAAAAAGTGAAAGAGAAGGCACATGTGGTGTGTACAACATGACATCACCAAAACATAGACGACGTTATAA
>JAOTQE010002304.1:0-11382 GCA_025631205.1 Nesometra sesokonis
ACCTCAACTGTAACAAAGCAGATGACAAAACTACGTCAACTGGAGATTCGGTAAATTTGTTATTAAATAAAACGTACCATAATATATATGCATTTAGAATGCCAAATAATTCATCTGTTATTATTTTACACAAATGCTACTTCATTCGGTACAGTAGTCCTTGAGTGGCGCTGTAGCTTGGTGATTACCATGGATTCGTGCATAGCAATACATCGCAAAACTTAATTAAGAAACAACGGATTATAGAAAATAATATTTCAAAAATTAAAGAAATATAGGCCTAGACAATTAGGCCTAGGTTTAGCTAAACATAAAAGTACAGTATATTAAATGAAATCATAATTTACATTTCATAATAAGTAATACAGATTATAATCTACATTGGCATGCGTTTTTTAATTGTTTAATTTCAATCAAGTTCTAATCTTTTCTCCCTATTCTTTTTCGATAACAGTATCTATAGAATATGTTATTATTTTTCTTTAAAGTCATTTATCACTATCAACATTTAAATATTTTTATTTACACAGATTATGTTTTATTTTGTTTCGAATTTTTAGTTTAATGGTGATAACATTGAATTTGGTCATAGTTGGGCTGTTAGTCCGGAGTGTGTGAAGCCTGGTGCATATGTTCCCTGCGACGATGCTGATTCTGGCTTTACTTTATGTAATTCAAAATTAGCCCAATTTTATGGTACGTCTATATTAAATGTTAAATTATTTAGTATAATTTATGAACTTTAAAATAGTCGTATTTTGATGCTTTCTCCATTATCATTCGTTTAAACCATTTCGATCTTTAGATATGATGTTAAAATATTCGGGGTGGCGGATTTAAGGGTGGGGGCAACAAATTTCACTAAAATTGGAGAGGGAAAAAATTATAAAAGAATGCGTACTGGCACTACACCAACTCATTAAATCATGTAGGTATTTTAGTACCTCCATTCTCAGATAGACAAATTCATTTACGATACACTGTATTTAAAATAACAGACAAAAAAAAGGTGACAAAAGCTGACAAAAAGGTTGCTTTTTGTCAGCCTATTAATATATTTACATATTTCTTTGCATAACAAAGAATTACAGGTGATTTTGTCATGGCATAATCATTAACATATTGAACGTTTATGTTTGTCACTAACTTTATCTGATCCCCAGCACAATGCCCCGATCCTGCGGTAGTAATTGAATACGTGTATAATTGCGAAGCTGACTACGCTGCAACCTGTTCGAACGATATTTTCTGTCAACATCAAGAAGCTTTGTACGAGGTATGTCAAGAAGCCTCCGACGTCGATATAATTAACTGGAGATCTCCTGAATGTGGTAAGTAGGCCTATCATAACAATTAATAAACATACAATATATTAAGGTGCCAGCTAAGCAAAGCGGTCTTTATACCGGTAGGCGTCACTGAGAAACCAACTTCTAAATTTGAAACCAAGATAAGTCACATAGATTGGAACATGGCCTACAGACATACTGACGGCAACCTACACTTACCAACATATCTGGCAAAGATAATAGCAAGACCTTCAAGAAATAACATGTTAAATATAATGGGCACACATTTTGATAATTTACTTTGATGGCCAGTCACTTGGTGTCTAATAGATTTAACATATTGTTTCTTCCAGCTCTTGTTCTAAACTTTGTCACTTAAGCCCGCCGCATACTTGAGGAATTTTGCTCAGTAAAACACCTCGTGTGACACAAGAGCTTTGGGCAATAGGAAGTTTTCTTCAACAGGCATATTGAATAGTACTATACAATAATAATCACACATTATGTATTATTACCTGAAAAATTGAAAAAAAAACGATTTTGGAAAGAACTTGTTTATTTTGAAGAATATATAACAATTATGTTTATTCCACTCGAAATTAGAATATTAAAACGGATTCAACCCTAATTAGCAACATTATAATACTAAAATGAGCAAAAATCCACTAAAAGGACAGCAGCCTCTACAAATTTTGTCATTTTGCATTTCAACCAGGAATGACATTAACTTTTTGATTCTTAGTTGAATTAAAACATATTTCAGAGCTAAGTTTTAGGCATTCAATTATTTTATCATAAAAAATACAAATATCGTTACAATGTGACTCGTTCTGGCAAAAGGTGTCATTGCAATATAAACCTTCACTTTCAAGAGAAAGATTGCTAAATAAATTAAAACTTATTTACTCATTTCATTTTATCATTGTAATAGAAAAGAGAGACGTACATGTTTGCCAATTGTTCTCTAGAAGTCGTCTGCAATGGAAATCAATATATTACTAGGATAGAACACAATTGTGATCCAAGTGAATTATGCTCTAATTTGGAAGAAAAATATAGTGTCTTTGTCGAGATCCCGGAAAAACAAATAATTCCGTTCGCATTCCATCAACCACTGATCATAGTTTTCCAAATGGTTCTACGTTTAACAATTTTATTCATTACGTGTGCGTTCCCATTGGAGAGTTTGTTCAATTTTACCCTACATTTTCAAAGAAATGTAGGGTAATTTTGAATTAACCACCTCAGTGGCTTATTACATTAAATGTTTATAAAGGATATGGATATACTGTACAGCTAAGCCATCAAGTGGAAACTAATCCAATCATCTATTATGATAAGACTTTACAAAACTTTGTAATTGGGATGTTCACATAATGTTAAACTATTTTTAAATACACTAGTTTCAATTCTGATTTTATTGCCCCTGATGTTACTTTACTATGAACATGTTAATTTCAAAATTAATTTGGATGACTTTTGTCATTTTTGAGTGACAATACACATTTAATGAACACGTTTATTAAAGTATCTATTTCTCATACATAGTCCCTGCATGTGGAGCAAACAGTTCCTACGAGTATTGTTCTCAATCCTGTCAACCGATTTGTGGAGGTGACGAGATATGCACGACGACAGCATGTTGGGAAGGTTGTATTTGTAACGAGGGGTTTATACTCAGCGGAGATGCTTGTGTTCTGCCATCGGAATGTGGTTGTATGGTAGATGGATCGTATTTACAGGTAACGTTTGAAGTCTTTTTACACTTTACTATTATAAGGTTACTGCAATGAATCTCCATTCATTCGACACGGTCGGATGCAGACGTGTAATTAGAAAGCTCTCTAGGCCACTTGAAATATCGTTTGCTACAGTGTTACAACCGACCCCCTGGCGGTTCAAACTAGCATCAGGGCACACCCTAAGCCTAGATCTACTGAAAGTTTTCTTGAACAGCAACGAACAAGCTAAACTACAATAAGACATTGCACAGAGAGGTCCTATGAAAATATGAAGCGAATTTAGAACTATTTTAATGCTATTTTTCTTGTTGAAGATGTCACGTCACGCTTCAGAAGAACGCATAGCATAGGCAATAAATCTCCAGTAGTCATAAAAAGTACTAACTATAATTATTTAAATGGTGACGTATTAATTCTAGATCCAATCCAACTCACCTATCGAGTACTGTACTTATTTTTAATTGTTAGTTCAGCGGTGAATGGGAAATGAAACTGCTCTACAGCTCTCAAATTCATGGATCTGCACCTGTTCATTCACTAATTCGAGACAATATTTTGCAAAAGTTGCCTTAAAATCTAACACTAATGTACTTATAACATTTTAAAGACATAACACAGCCAATATGAATATAAATTCATCCTTTAAGTGTATTTTAACTAGATATTAAAACTTATTTACTCATTTAATTTTTTCATTATAATAGAAAAGAGAGACGTACATGTTTGCCAATTGTTCTCTAGAAGTCATCTGCAATGGAAATAAAGATATTACTAGAATAGAACACAATTGTGATCCAAGTGGATTATGCTCTAATTTGGAAGGAATAAATAGTTGTCTTTGTCGAGATCCCGGAAAATCGAACAACTCTGTTCGGATTCCATTAACCACTGATATTAGCTTTCCAAATGGTTCTTCGTTTTCGTACAGCTGTGATGACTGTTATTCGCTATCAGGATCAGATACAATCACATGTACGGATGGGGTGTGGGACGATGTTCCGATCTGCGGACCAGTTTGCAAAGATGTTCCAAATGTGATGAACGGTTATGTTGTTGAGAATACAACAGGTGATATCGCTCAAGATCAATCAGTTACGTATACATGTAGAGATGGGTACCAAATTGAAGGAGATTCAAACATCGTATGCGTTGGGCCTTGTAGCTGGTCATCTTTGCCATCCTGTGTCCCAAAAGGATGCGATGTTCCCAACGTTGATGAAAACTGTAAATTCGTCGATATTTCCAACAATTGGATTGCTAGTGAAAGTACAATTTACATTAAAGGGGATTTACCATGCTATTCAATTAACGGACCGAATCATACTACGTGTGAATTTGGTCAGCTTTATCCAGATATATCAATGACGTCATGTATTGCATCATGTCAGCCCCCCTCTGCTCCAGACAATTCACATTTTGCAGAAATTACATTGTCGACCTATTCTTTAGGAGAACATTTAGAGGTTAGATGTGACGACGGTTATACAATGATTGGTTCAAATATAATAGAATGCCAAAATACATGTGGATGGAGCCAATACCCTATCTGTATGCCAAGTAACTGTAGTGATTTAAACTCAACAAACGCACTTACAGAGTTCGACAAAGATTGTCCGAATTGTCACGGTTCGTTTGTCAGATATTCTTGTGTAGATTGCCAAACTATATTTGGAAATGAATTGTCTTATTGCTTGTTCGGTGAATGGAATTCGTCTACGCCTTACTGTGAGGCACATTGCACATTTCCTGGGACTATTGTAAACGGACAACATAATGGTTCCGTGTCTTCAATATATCAGATTGGGTCGTACTTGGCATATGAATGTTCAGATGGATATGTCATAAGAGGAGAATCAATTGTACAGTGCATAGGAGCGTGCTTCTGGTCTGTATTACCAGAATGTGTCTTGAATGTCTGTCAGAACCCAGGGTTAACCGACAACGTTCTAGCTAATACAACAGCAGACGAAATTCCGGATGGAGAATCTTTATCTTATGAATGTATCAGCGAATGTTACATTCTAAATGGAAGTGAAGTGATATCGTGCGCTAAGGGGAACTGGAGTAAACCTGTTCCAACCTGTTCTGGGGTATGTCATGAACCAAGCGGGTGGCTAACCGAAGATCATCATTTTATAAATCTTGAACATATAATATTTCCAGTACAAACTGGGACTTCGTTAACATTTGTATGCGAGGGAGGGTTCTATTTAGAAAACGCAGCCTTAGCAAATGAGTCATTAACGCTAACCTGTGAAAATGCATGCAGTTGGAGTAACGAAGTTCCAAGGTGTCTAAAAAGCTGCAGTCATCCAGAATTACCTTCTCATGCTTCAATAGAATCTATAACAACAGATATAACTGGTCTGTTCACTAATGGTTCAGAGATAGTATTCAAATGTGATGAATGCTATCGCTTACATGGGTCTTCACACTTGACTTGCTCCACAGGATTATGGAGTAATGACATTCCTCAATGCTTACCGTATTGCAGAACTCCAAGTCTAATCGAAAATGGCAACATCAATCTGTCAGAGACTATCGAATATTATGACGTTGGAGCTATAGTGATTTTTAACTGTTCGGAAGGGTTTGAGTTAAATGGTTCGCCAAGTCTTGTATGTGAAGGCGCTTGTGTTTGGAAACCCCAAGCTCCTGAATGCCGACAGCAATGTCCTCATCAAGGCAGCATTCCGAATGGAGTACAGCATCCAGAAATAGCTACATGGTACAGTAATGGAACTAAGATTATATACAACTGTAGTGAGTGTTATAACTTGAGTGGAGAAACAATATCAAGGTGCAACAACGGTGAGTGGAGCTCGTCCCTTCCACAATGCCTAGCGATATGCCTTCAGCCTAGATCAATCGAGTACGGAATTGTCCATTTCAACGGCTCAACAGCAGTGTATTCTTGTAATCATGGATATTGCCTGACAGGGCATGGTAAGAGGTCTTGTACAGGAGCCTGTATCTGGGATTTTGAAGAGCCACAATGTAAACCATGCAGTTGCGATCCACCAGGTGAAATACCCAATGGGAATATTATTGATAACGTAGAATTCCTAACTATTGAATGCCATGAATGTTATATTCTACAAGGTACCGTAAACGTAACATGCGAGCTTGGAGAATGGTCAAATCCGTTGCCGCAATGTCTACCATTTTGTTCAACCCCAAAGGCACCAATAAATGGCAAATTTACGAACGAAACGCTTATCGATATTAACTACGTTGGAACTATTATCAGTTATGATTGTGATGAAGGGTTTAGCACCAATAATACTGCATATCATCAGACTTGCATAGATGCTTGTACTTGGGACCCAGAACAGTCAGTCTGTAGTCCTATTTACTGCAATATCCCAGAAAACCCTGACAACGGTCAAGTAATCTTTAAACCTGGATTACCATTAAATGAATCTTTTGGTAACAATCAAACAGTCGAATATACATGTGATAGTTGTTATGAGTTGATTGGTTATAATTATTCTCGGTGTGTTGAAGGTTCATGGTTACCAAATGTACCAAAATGTGAGCCACGATGTTTCTATCCTGAAGTCATCAGCAACGGTTATTTACTAAATTCCACTACGTCTTTAGAGTTTAATGTGGGCGATTATCTAACATTTGATTGTTTTAATGGTTATACGATAAGTAGTAACAATGATATTTCATGTATTGGTGCCTGTGTGTGGACAGAACAACCCATATGTAAACCGCAATCATGCGTAACTCCGCCAAATCCAGAACACGGTGTCACAATTTCAATTTCATCGATAATACCACACCAAGAAAACGTTTCCTTTACTTGTAATGAATGCTTCCATCTTATTGGCAACGCAGTGATTACATGTGTTTATGGAGAATGGGATCATGATTTACCGATTTGTAAACCTATGTGTGATTTTCCTCCAGAAGGATGGCATGATGTTCAACATGGAGCATATGAACCAGTGTCAGTAAACACTACCAAAATCTTCTCTTGTTACGAAAAAATCACGATGTTGACGTGTGAGGATGCATGCAGGTGGTCTGGGTCTGTTCCTGAGTGTTTCTCATTCTGTCCGTCTTTAATATTACCAGCAGTATGTAATTCCAGTAGAGATGTTGAAAACAGCATGGCTCATGGGTCAAACGTGACCTTTACATGCAACGAGACATGCTACTGGATATCTGGATCGCTGAATACCTTGTGCTTAGATGGAAATTGGTCAAATCCTGCTCCAACTTCTTACCCAAAATGTCAACACCCAGGTAATATAGTTAATGGAGTCGTCGTGCCTGGAGCAGAGGAATCAGAACTCGAGCTTGGTAATTCCTTCAGGTACACATGCAATGAGGGGTTTGAGATAATTGGAAACACATCGTTAGAATGTATTGGGCCCTGTAAACTTCGAGGAACTAGACCACATTGCAGACCCATGTGTGAATACCAAGAAACACTAGATAATGTTGAACAGGACGTAGAAGAGATGGGATGGTATCAAGAAGGCTTTACTATAAAATACAGCTGTCATAGCTGCTATGAACTGCATGGATCTAATACAAGTACCTGTCGTAATGGAGAATGGAAAACAACACCTCCAGTTTGCGAACCAGTATGCAGATGGCCGGGGTGTATAGAAGGCGGGATGTTTGAAAACAATGGAACAAAATACCTCGAAAATGGCACAATCCTTAAGTACTATTGCGAACCAGGGTACTGCGTCGTTGGGGGTGGATTCCGACGTTGCATTGGCCCATGTCAGTGGGATCCACCCGATGATCTGTTCTGTGAACCTTGTGGATGCGACGACCCCGGTGAAGTAGAGAATAGTGAACGTACCTACAACAATATAACATTCGAACATGGATCTGAAATAATATACACTTGTGACGAGGGTCATAAACGTATAGGATATGGAAAACTTAAATGTCAATACGGCGCGTGGTCTCGAAAAACTCCGAACTGTACTGCAGTTTGTTATGAACTACCTGGTGAAATTGAACATGGTCAGATTCTGGTATTCGAGTTTAGCGCTATATTTCAATATCAGACAGTTGAGTTTATTTGTGATGAGGGTTATCACCTTACCGGTAAACCAATTATCAGCTGTGAAGGACCATGTACATGGCCTCCGTTACCGCGGTGTATTATTGGCTGTATCCCTCCCGAGTCAGACGTTTTATTTATACCAGTTATTGAACTGAACGACACATATATAGACGGGACATCGATTTATTTTTATTGTGACGATTGTCATCGGCTTGTAGGACACAATTCATCAGTTTGTGAAGAGGGAATATGGAGTAACGCCTTTCCAAGTTGTCAGCCATTTTGTTATTATCCGAGCAAAGAATTTTTAAATGGAAAAATCGATCCTTCTGGTAAAGATTATCTGATAATCGATGCATACTCAAATCTGACCTATACATGCAACGAAGGGTACGAACTGGTAGGGAATAGCACAATAACCTGTACTGAGCCATGCATATTTAGCCAATCTGAACCTACTTGCATCAAGCAGTGTGAGCATCCCGGTGATATTCAAAATGGTCACCAGTATCCTAGTCCACAAGTTTGGTTTAACAATAATTCAGTTATCACATACATGTGCAACGAATGTACAAGCCACTTAGGAGCACAGTCTATAACCTGCAACAGCGGGGTTTGGAGTAACAGTGTTCCTGAGTGCATTCCTTCATGTGTTATTGTTGAAGTGGAAAACAGTGGGGTTGTAGATTGCTTGAATAGAACAGTACATCAGAATGTGTCTGTATCATATATGCCCTGTGATACTGGCTATAAACTTGTTGGGCCCACTACCCTCACATGTATTGGACCATGTGAATGGGACAATGAAATTCCTATGTGTGTTCCAACGTGTGAAGAACCAGATATTCCAAACTGTATGATGATTTCTAATGACACTTTCCCAGTCTTATCTGACACGAGTGTATATATTCAAGGACGACGATCATGTGACGTTACCATTGGTGCTAACGAAATTCGTTGCGTTGACGGACGCTGGCAGGATCCCATGCCGATGTGCATACCTAGTTGTCCAACACCACTGATTCCTGATAACAGCTACATTCAGTCTCCATTAAACTTGTCTTTTCTCATTGACACAAACATCACTTATGCTTGTGAAGAGGGATTTGAGATAATAGGACATAACTCAATCAGATGTGGTGACTGTTTTTGGGAAGGCGAGTTACCAGTATGTATACCGATGTGCCGAATGCCCTTAATTCACGAGGCGTGTAGGATATACAATATTCCATCTAACCAAACTTGGGCAGTGAATGACACGTCGATTAATTTAGAAGGAAGGGAAAGTTGTTACACTGTAATTGGAGAAGACACATCGATATGCGTAGATGGCGTATGGGATCCAAATATTTCAATTACCAAATGTTTGGGTACATGTTTAAACCCATTCGAGCACATAAATGAAACAGTTTTATTTACAAACCAAGTATTCCCATTGCTTCATGGTAATGAAATATTGTTTGAGTGTCCTGGAAGTTATAGGCTCAGTGGTAATTCAACGTTGATATGCGAGGGATGTACGCTTGATGGAGAATTACCAAGCTGTGTTCCACAGTGTGACACATTTCCGGGCGATATAAACCATGGCTTTTTTCTACCAACTGACTTTTCTGTACCAGTTGACATCGGTACAACTATCCAATACAGATGTGAAAAGGGCTTTGATATTATGCCTTACGATACACTGACATGCCAAAACCACACATGGAATCATAAACCACCCGTATGTCTACAACGATGTCAAGTGCCACAGCTACCAAATGGCTGTGTATACGCAACTAACTACCCGTATACAATACCTCATGGCTTTGAACTTAGTTTTAAACCATTGGAAGGATTTATAATTGATGGCCCTCAAAATATAACCTGCGACAATGGCAGCTTCTCTGACGTACTTCCGGATTGCCACCAGTCTTGTGAGGCAAGACCAGATGTTCCTAACTGCATTCTATTAACAGCTGAAGGTACAGACCATGGAACAGAACTACAATTTGTGCCAGGAATAAACACTGATATTTTTGGACCACAAACTGTTGTCTGCGAGGAAGGAAGCTGGTCACAGTTTCCAGTTTGTTTGTTGAAATGCGAATGCGATTTTATAACACCTGACAATTGCTATGTGACAGAGAATGTTTTTCAACAATGTCCAACTATTACTTCTACTCAAATTAAATTCTACCCTTATTACGGATCTGAAGTTATTGGAAATGATACGATAATATGCGAAGATGGCAAGTGGCTGGGGACAATTCCAATATGCAGTAAACTATGTCAGGCTCCAGAAATTCCTGACAACTGTCAATCTTTAGAAGACCATATGTTTCCAGTTACAGAAAATACACGGATTACGTACAACGCCGTTTCAAATGCAACTCTCTTTGGATCCAAAATTAGGATGTGTGCGAATGGTATTTGGACCGACGATCCTCCAATGTGTTTACTCGATTGTGGTTCACCTGAATTTCCAAACTATGGTTACGTTGCAGAAACTCGTCCACTAATGGATCCAATTAAATTTCCTGTTCCATCATTTACTGTCGTAGTTATGGAGTGTCCGCTAGGCTACATTAGAGAAGGAAATTGTTGGTTAAGCTGTTATGATGGCAATTGGAATCAATCGTCAACGGATCCACCGTCATGTCTCAGGCCATGCATTCAACCGGTCATAGAGAATGGTTGTCGTATAGCTTCTGTAATACATTTTCCTGTTTCACATAATATCATTATTAGTCTAGCTGCAGAAGAGGGTCACAGTTTATCAGGAAATGCTCTCTTAAAATGTAATGATGGTGCATGGGAAGGAAATCCACCATCTTGTCCTCAGATGTGTGAGCTATTACCGCATCCAGGCAATGGTTCATTGATAACTAACGTGGAGGATGCTTTCGCGATAGAATCTGGAACAACAGTTGCGTATAAATGTCACGAGGGGTTTGAATTTTCTGACGGTCTAGAGTACAGCTGCAAAGAAACTCATACTGACATCTTGAGGGAAACAACATGTGACGATGGTAGTTGGAGCTACAGTATTCCACAATGCATCGGTAAGTTAACAGTTAACAATATTTTGTCTCTCTATCATTTATTATTATTTAGTGAAGTGGAACGTATGTTTGGATATGTGGCATCGGTTCTTCTAATAGTCAACTCTTGCTCACTAAAGCAATGGTAACCATTAAAGCCTGGTTCCCACTAGGCGACGCGTCTGCGCTACAGCAAGTGATGTGACGTAAGGCTCTTCCACTATTCGGCATTCCGCCCTCTGCGCGCAAAGTTGAACCATCACCGCGGCTGGCACTGGCAGTTGTGTGAC
>JAOTQE010002315.1:0-10000 GCA_025631205.1 Nesometra sesokonis
TCCAGGAACTATTTGATAGCCTTCATCTTCATGGTCGATGATCTGTTGCGGGACAACAGGATACCTGATCCGGAGAAAGTTGTGCAGTGTAACACATGCAAGGATGATGGAGTCGACGATCTCCGGGGCCTGGTTCAAACAGCCCAGCAAGCACTGAAACCGCGTTGCGAGAAGTCCGAACGCATTTTCAACTACTCTTCTTGCTCGTGACAGTCTGTTAAAACAATTTTATATTTGAAATATCAAGCAGTGAAAATAGGTGGGATTTATCTTAAAGGAAAAGAAGCAATAAAAAGTAGAATGTAATTTTCATTTGTTTTATATCATGCTAAAAAAATTAAAAAAATAAAAAATAATATATATAAATAAAGTTAAAATACAGTAAGTGAAGTGAGTGAGTTATTATTAATTGATTTTTCTGAACAATATGTTTAAGTTTTCGAAGTAAAGAATACAACATTAGTGTATATTTCAAAAAAGTCATAACAAGCTTCAATCCAATAAGCTACTAACCTGTAGTTAGATATCCGTTCTTCGTAGGTCAGGTTGCGTCTTGAGTAAGGCTTCATCATCCAAGATCTCAAAGGGAACGCGTCGTCTCCGATCAGAAAGTATGGTGTATTCCTGTCGTCACCTGGTAGTGGAGCGGGAGGTGGCAGACCAAGGTTGTTTTCATCAAGCATGGTTTTTAGTTCAGAATTGTTGAAAAGTTGAGCGTCGGAGGCACTTCCATTCGCCCCAACACTGACCCAGATAAACTTATAATTTGCGTCGACCAGTGCAAGAAGAATTATAGAGAAAAAACCTTTGTAATTATAGAACAAAGAGCCTGAGTTTTTCGGCTTCTTTATTCTAACATGCTTCCCGTCAATGGCTCCACAAGCATGTGGAAAGCTCCACGAAGTCATTGGCAATTTTCTGCCACTGGTCAGGGGTGACAACAGGTGGTAGAACCTCGCTAGAATACTCCTGTACTATTGCTTCTAATATTTCTGGGATGAACTTGCTGATGGTGTTTTTTGCCTCTCGGAACGAGTACATTAGATCTGCATAGGAGGCGCCAGTTGCAAGATGTCGAAGGGTGACGGCCAACTTTAATCCAGGTTTCAGGGCTTCCCTTAAATCAAAAAAATATCCAAAAGTAATTAACGTGCTACCTTTTAAAAGCTGGTGATTGGTGATTGGTAAAGAATGCATTGCACACAAGTTTGATAAACATATAACGGATAAAAACAATTCTTTTTTTTCTTTTCTAAAACCGTTAATGTTGTGATTTGTTTCGTGCCTCTTTTCCTGTTCAAGTTTTGGTGTTTGATTTACTCAAAATTATGTGATTGGTTTGTCACCCTGTTCCCCTACATACGTGTCTGTGTAATGGACATTACAGACGACAAAATTTTAACTTGTTCACGTAACGAAGTGTGGACACTTACACGGCCATGGGGCGTTATTTATTATTGTCTTAAAAAATAATTATTTTCATTTTTCATAATAAAATTTTTCAAAAATGAATTTCTCTGGCAAGGAAGTACCTGTTATTGAAATGAAGTTACAATGAGTGATAATACCTGAAGTTAGTGTCCTGCTTCCTCGTTTTGTGCGAAATTCGATCAAGAATTTCCCCAAACATATCTGCGTCAACTCTGAGAAAGTTCTTATAGGATCTGGGGTCTTCTTTGTTAAGCTCACTCAGCAGTTGCTCATATTGTCCAAACAGTGGTCGTCGAGTCAACCACTGTCTCACCCATATTTCTCTTCGCCGTTGCTACCTACGCCTCTTCTTGAGCCTATGCTTCTCGACTTCAAGCGCAATAATTGTCTCCTTCCGAAGCTCCAACAACTTCTCGCATAAGTACAACTGTTCTAATTCCATCTCAAAATCAAATACTGATTTGTGTCCAATAAAACAAACAACTATCACCAACAAATTGTACAAACATGTCGATCCCTTCGATTACCGATCGTGTTATGTCGAGTCGGTCTACGAGGTCTAGTAGAAATCGAGTATTGTCCGTGTAGTGATCGTGTATCGATCGTGTTTAGATCGGGATTTTCGAGTAGGGATCGGTGTGGTTGACCAGGAGAGATTCTGGAGAAATCGAGATTGCTCGAGTGTATGTCGTAAAAGATCGAGTATCGGTCGAAAAGGGCTCGTGTTGACGCACGATCAAGCATTTGGTCGGGATTGCTCTGGTAAAAGTTGTTGATCGGGACTGTTTGCTTGATCTTGATCGATCGAGTTGATCTGATCGGCAGTGGGAACGGGGTATTAGGCATACATTAACTAATCTTTGTACAGGTATTATCATTCAAATTTATTTCTTATCAATATAGGCATATGGGCACATGGGTGCAAAAAGTAAAGCTCTATGATTTATCGAATTATAGTAATTTATGTAAATTTAGGTTAGATTTCAAAAGTAGTACTGGTCAAATATTTATTAGACATTGAATGTCTATCTTATGAACAATTTTACACTGATTTTATCTCTAAAGTTAATTTATAAGTGCCATTTCCGAATATCGAGATGCCTCATTCTACATTTCGCACTCTAGACAAACAAAGATCGGGCACACTATCCGAATCCAAATGGACTGGGAGTTTATTGTTTATTTTTTTCTCTAAATCATCACATGCCCGAATTGTTCTAAATTGTAACAATTTGAAAAGCTTTCAAAGACCATTTTCGAATATTTATTTAAAACATATTTAGGCCTATACAGGATAACATAATTCAGTGACATGATTTTAAAATCTGGTTTTCAATATGGTCCTGTAAGATAATATAAAAATCTAACCAAATACACACTAAATACACTAAACTAGAATACATACAATAAGAGTTAATTTAAAAAATATAAAATGTACAAAGTGTAATTTATAAAAAGAAATGTTTCTTATAATTACAATTTATAAAACTATATAAAGAAGAGCATTGTTGTATCTAAAGGTATTTTGTTTCAAGCATTAGCTCCTGCAATACTTAATGAACTATTCATGACAGTGCCGCTAGGTGACGGAGGACTAACAGGGGTAGATCCAGCCAAGCTGGAGAGAGGGGGACCAAAATGCCAAGTGGGACAAGCCCAGGTATGATGTTAACAGGACAATGGAAACAATAGGCGCGGGTCCAAGGTCCGCGTAGGGCTGGGAAATTTTTCTCTGCAGATGCTCTCTGGTACACTTTTAGCGCCCCAAAAAGACTTGTCATCCTAAGAACAAAATCCCAAAAGACCAGCAATGTGGTGTAGTGTACAAAGTCAGTTGTCATAACTGTGATAAAGTATACGTAGGAGAAACAGGTAGAACACTAAACACCAGAATAAATGAACATAAAACAGATGTGAAAAAAATAACTCAGGAGTACGAACAGGAAGTGCCCGTCAATCCCAATCAGACATTATAGGCCTACATAAATCGGCTATTACTGATCACTATAAAGGATAATCACATTCCAAAATTTGAAACTGTCTACATTTTAGACAGGGAAAACCATTATCTAGCAAGGAAAAATAAAGGAGTCCATTTGGATAAGAATCACAGATAATAACATAAATCGAGACCAAGGAGGCCATGAACTAAGTCCCATCTATGACAACTTGCTAACCAGCTGGACCCAAGATACATCCAGCGGGGGACACAGCAAAAAGCTGGAAAAAAAAATTGGTGGCGCTAGACAACACCCAGACACGAACTGTGACGACGCCGCAATCCACACGTCACTTGCGTGAACAAGGTTACCGAGGTGTAGCCGAAAGTTTACTTCGTATGGTTTAATTTGAAAGAAAATTCCAAAATAATATATTTGAAACCAGAAAAAAATTTTCGAGTACCTATATCTACCTTGTCACCACCATTATCTACCATGTTAACAGAGTTATTTTTGTCAAAGGGTTAACTGTACTATACTTATCTAACATGTCTTTTTTTGTTGTCTATTTCCATTTTTCACTTCTCTCACAAGTCATTTGGAGGTATGTTCCAGTTTTAACGATTTATTACATGCTAACATGCGGTGTAGGACCTTTAAATTAAATTGCGCTACTTTTGCCATATGCTATAAACAATAAACTTTATAAAAGCATATTTTGTTCCAATCAATATTTTCATTATTCAATTCAATGTTCCATTTTGTTTGAGCAAATGGAATTGTTGATATTTAATTTATAAAAATATTATAATAAAAAGATGCTGTACACTGTAAATAATTTCCATAAATTTACGGGAAAAGTCCTGGTAGCCAGGATGCCAAGAAAATCCCGTGAACTTTACGGACATTTGTATATTTGTGAGTAAATTTTACGGACATTTTACTGTTACACGATTAATTTTACGGTAAATTCCGTAAGATTTACGGAAAAAGCCCTAGTAGCCAAGATGCCAAGAAAATCCCATTTACCCGTAAAATTTACGGGATTTTCTTGGCATCCTGGCTGCCATGACTCTTCCCGTTTTTTTTACAGTGCAATTTTTTTACAGTGTAGGCCTATGATTTTTATAAAATAAAGGATAGGAACAACAGCTACATAAGCTTAAAAGTAAATAAATAAAGTCGACTGAACGACTGACTGAATGATGGCAGACAGAAGGCCTATAACTGACTGACCGGTTTGGACTGACAGTTTGACACTGGTCTGATGGACAGTAGGACCGACTAACAGTATGACAACCGATTGAATGATTTAATGATTGACGCAATAAGCCCTTTCACGTTTTCAACTGCGCATGTCCGAGATCAAGGTCAAGTCTTAGAACAGAAGCCATCGCCGTAATTTCTATCTTCGCGGCGCACAGTGGGCCAGTTCAAGTCCAAACTGCGCCAAAATAAGTAAAATGTGATTAATTAAAAAAACATAACTATGGGCTTATTTTCGTTCCCAATGATCCTGAGGTACTTTTAAAAATCAAATAAGCGACTAGAAATCTTTAAAAAAATATTCTGATGTATTTACTAACAATTATAGCAATTCTAGTGAAAGTTAAATTTAACCCTGTACTTTTACTTACCACGGTTGCAATGCAAAAGGTATCTCCATGAAAATTTGAAAAAGGGCCATATATCAAGTAAAATGTTTTAAAATAGACATTATTTTTTCAACTCAAAGAAAATATACATTCCCGCCGATTCCCACTTTGACTCGTATTTTTTTAAAGCCTGAACCTTCATGAACAATTTAAAACAAAGATTGGCTGCGACTTTTTGCGACTTTTGAAGATAGGCCTATTTGATTTTAACGCGCCGATTTTGACTCAAAGCTTGTAACATCGCACAGTGGGCCAAGACTGATCCAAACTCTGCCAAAATTCAAAATTGGTGAATATTGAATTTCGGAAAGACATTTTCTGTTGGAAGGGTCCTTTCACGTCCTTTTTATTTTCATAATTTAACATTCGAACCACCCTCCACAAAATCCTGGATCCGCCCCTGGTGCTCAGGGTACTCGAGTACCCCGTTTTAAGGCAAAAAACAATACAATTAGGATACAAATATGAAAATCTTGGCCTCGAGCATCCCCTTCAGTGGAAATGAGCACACCCTTCAGAGGAAAATGACGATAACTGTCAGGTAAAAGCGCCAAAAAACCTCATAAATCGCACTATAAAGAACGTGCCACTTTTGCCAATTCATGGATACGCCCTGCAGAACGCGCACACTCCCTCTCAAACGGGATTCTCCAGGCCAAAACGAGATTGTTCACGTATGCGGTGAGTCGGTCGATTGTTCAATTGATTGATTGATTGATTGGTTGATTGATTGATTGATTGATTGTTTGGTTAATTGATTGATTGATTGATTGATCAATCTATTGATTGATTGATTGAGCTTTTGATTGAGCGATTGATTTATTGTTTGATACATTATATCATCGATTAATTCACACAAATCCTCTAAAATTGTAAATTTTATTAATACTTTTCAAATTTAATTTACTGGGCATATATGTGAAAACATCATAAAAAGTTCTTGATAAATAACTGACATTGGCATATGTATATTATTTACCTTTGGATATGCAAGGTTCATGTCCCAAATATCAATAATATGTACACCTATATCAGAAAATATTGTGAAATATAAATTATAAATATTGTATAATAGTTTGTCGCTAGTATAAAGTAGCGAAGTAACTGAATTATGATTTCGTGGATGTGGAGTCTTCATCAGTACTGTTGCATCTGGGCACCGCTTCATGAATCTTAAGATCGTCTCTCGCAACATCTCCAATCTTTCGGTGAAACTATCTTTGGTCCATTGGGTGTAATGTGCCCAAGGACTAACAACAATTATGTAATTGCACGAGCTGAAGTTAAGATTATCTAAAATTTCGTACTCCCATTTTCCGACTCTGTATTTATATCCTGTAACGCCTAAGGTATACGGATGAGTATAACAATCTAAAGTCATATCTTCGCTATGATGTCTCATGTGTTTAGCATCGGGTTTAGTTGTGTAGATACTTGTTCTCACTCCCATGAGTGCCTCGAGTCCTTCAGCCCATTGTCTTGTTGTAGAATCCCCCATCAACACCATGCTTTTTCCTTTAATACATTTAATAATTTCAAGCTTTGTCCATTGTTTTGTTTTGCATTGTAAGGAAGTCCATATGTTTCCAGTCCAAAACCCATCGCTTAAAGGAGTCAGCAAGTCTGCTTTACATTCTGGCAAAGATATGTTTTCCGTTACCGTCCATTTTGTATCTGAAGAAAGAAAATGGAGAGTGTATTTATTATTGATTGCTGCAGAATAGTAGCCTAACTGGTGTATACCGGCCCTTAAAGTAAATCCATTTCCGAGCATTCTCATAGGACTGGGGCTTACTTTCAGTTTGAACAGCGTGAAGCGGATGAGAGTGTGATACTCCCCCTGGATGGGACGCTAGTCCATCGCAGGTTACTTCCCCCATCAATTTACCGGTATCAGTGCCGTAGTCAGTATGAGGCAGAGGAGGCGGTCACCTCGTCTGAAATTTTCAAAATTTGGCTTTTTAAGAAGGGGGACTCACCCTCTGACCTCCAACAGAGGGTTCTAGTTTCTGGAATCCTACGTGACGCCTCGTCTGTTTTTCAACTCTGGCTACGGCCCTGAGTACCCATTGACAGCTGAGTACTCAAGCAATATGAGTAAAGTGCGTTGCCCAGGTACACAAGCAAGTGGCTTGAGTGAGTCTAGAACTCCCAACATTTCGATGGGGATTCTCAACCGCAACCGTTGCGCCAACAACTCCCACAACCGGCCCATACAGCATCTTGAAAAATACGTCTACCTTCTCTTGAGGCAAAAATATATCAAGGGAAAGTTTTAGCGCTTTGAAAGTAATAGGGAAGTTTCGCAACGTCATGAAATACGAAAACGACAACGGATACATCATAAATTCTTGTAACATTTGAATAAAACACCTTGAATATCTGTCACAGATGGCCAGTATTGTGACGATCATCTACTATTCATAGGTAGAAAATTTATATATATTTTAAAACATTTAGCAACTTAAAAAATTAAGTTTGACGTATCTGTGTTCGTTATCGTATTTCGTCAGGTTGCAAAACCTCACTATTAAACGTATCACCTTCTTATATCTTGCATCTGGGTCTGCACCTATAAGAAGGTGCCGTTACGAGATTAAATGGTCAGTACTTTCTAATTTTTACAAAGGTAAAGACAAATTAATATGTATATATGACGCAAAGTTTTCATACTCTTAGTGGTAGAACTAATTGTAGAGAGACTTTCTACTTCCAAGATTTCCGACATATTGGGTCGATGCAACCATAAGCCTAGACAATACATAAGTTTTTTTAAAGTGCACAGACTATCCATTTTTTGACAACACGACGTTGATGATTATGGTCATAATGACATCACATAATGACCCAGTTGCGTATCCAGAGAGGGTGCTCGAGCACACCTCCTTCTTCTTAAGAAGAAATGAGCACTGGCTTCAGAAGAAAAGAACATAAAAGAATAGGAACTATAAACCCCATCAGTAAAAATCAAAAACCGGAGATAGGCCTATTAATTTTAATACGATCGGAGTTGAGAACCCCCTTCCCGGAATCATGGATACGCCCCTGTGACCACCTAGATAATATGTATAGGCCTATATCATACATGTCATTACCATTCGATTATAGTAATGTTTTTGTCAAATTGTAAGTTGATAATTTGGATGAATCTTTATTAATCATAATATTGAATCACTAACATCGCCCTCTCTCCATCCCACCCACTAAAATGTTAAATCATTTTTTATTCGAATATATTTGATATTTATTTCAAAGCTGGTATGTAACCTACCCAGCCAGAAACGTAAGCTTTTAATTCGTTATTGTTATTTTTACATAAAAACGTGGTTATTGATTTTTTATATGATTTTCTAACCTTTAGAGCTGATCTTGAATGAATCGATTCCATTAGTCAGGCGGCTGTATGTCACAGACCTATAATGCAAACATAAATAAAAGAACCAATTTATTCAGTCCCAATTCACACGTAAACAACTGTTGGAATAGACATGTTTTTAGCGTCAATGAAAAATATATAAATGATACAAAGTTCGTAGCATTTCTAAAATTTCAAGTCTGTAACATTTATGAAATATCGTTGCTTGGTTACGGTAGTAAATGCAAATTGTGATAATACAACTGATAATTCTTTAAAGAAAAAAAAGTTGTGCAAATTAAAGAATTTTATTTATTTTTTCAAACACTGTTCGAACACTAAACTATTTTAAAAAATGAATTTGTTTCAGTTTTATATTTTTGGAGGCAATTTGTTGAGCAAAGACTTTCGAAGTTTACATCAGCCTATCGTATCACTTTTTTTTCATTTTTTTGCAAGATAACCGTGCCCCGACCCTGGGGGGGGGGAGGGGGTACTGGATCTGCCCCTGCAACAAATTTGTGTTAACGTAGTAAGGTTACCGTTAAGAAAAAAAACAACTATCAAATACAATAAAATAGAGGTGGCATCACATAAGTTATACAATGTTTTATAGAGATCATCAATGTACGTTGTCGGCGCCCTCTTTGTAAGGTTCAAAACAGTCGAGTTTTCTATTAATATAATTAATACCCACAAAACAATTGTCTGCCTTTCATTTATATATTGTGGCGTACGCAGGCAAAAATAGAATTTTACCTTATAAAGAAAAAAATGTATCATAAACTCTATTGGGATGTATGCAAAAGACGATTTTTTATAGTGGTTTGGCAAAATAAAAGTGGATGAGAACCCCCACCCCTTCAATAAAAAATTTTAAAAAATATACCATAAAGGTCAGGGGCGGATGCAGACTTTTGGAAAGTGGGGGGGGGGGGCGGTGTTTAGGCGGCACATTTCTTTTTTAAGTTATGTTGTGCATACTTACTTATCAAATTTTGATTGGTGAGAATGTACTAGTTGAGTGAAGATGCCTTCAACATGAGCAGTGGATGTTGACAACAAATACAGACGATCACACGATGAATTCTCTGGTTTATCACAGTAAAATGCTGTCTTACCCGTGGCTAAAGGGTGACTGTAATTACATTTATCGAACAACACATTTCTATTAAATCTGCAAAGTTTAGTTTCGGTCTTAGGTGTTGATTTAAAGCGTCCTTTCCAGGCTACTCTTTCTTCCATAGGCCAAATTTTGTTGTTAAGAAAATCTACTGCTTCTGACGGATGTACGAGAACAATTTTAATACTGATAATTCCAGGCCAAGGGGCGAAGAATATTACTTCATATGTTCCATTATTAAAGTCTGTTATCTTTCCTGCTGCGTTACCTCTAGCCGCCTGATTGCTGATACTTGCGAAGAAAAAATCTCGTCCTTGGGCACGATGTCGGCCATGGCTATCACGGGCCTCAATGATCACACTAAAGTAATCGCCAACGTTGACAGTTCTGTTAGGGCTTTTTAGTCTTATTTGAGTTTTTTCAACATCGATCATTCCAACATATTCTTGTGTTACCTTGTGTTTGTCGGTTATTGGTATTTTAATAGCATCTGTTG
>JAOTQE010002337.1:0-11381 GCA_025631205.1 Nesometra sesokonis
ACTCGCCTGCATTGAAAATACGATTTTTATCAGTGACGAGTTTACTCGCCTGCATTAAGGTGCCACCACACTTTTAATCTGCCTGCAATAAAATACAACAAACAAATCCACGCCCCTGAGGCCATTTCGGGACATCTAAACACCAGAATTTCCTTGGGAGTATTCCCCAGGACCCCCTAAAACTTTGATTCTATATCAATCCCTCCCTTTAGCCCCATTTTCAAAAGTCTGCATCCGGTCCTCCTGACCTATACCCCTACATCCACCACAGAATTAGTCCCAGACTAATTCTCAATGAGAATGGCTCTCAATTTACTCAGCTGTAAATGAGTACATGGTTGCATTAATACCATAGAGGCTAATGGTCAGTGTGGATAAGAAACTGGCCATGCTAACACAGGGTGCAAGGTATGTAGTACAATGGACTCACTTCCCTAATTGGGACTCACAGATAAATACTTTTTACTGTTCCTTACTTACCACACAGAGCAAGCTTCATTCCTATCTGTGGATGTTGAATCTTGGGGGTAAGCACACCAGGTGAGTCATATAGCCAAATTGTTGGTCTCTCATTTACCTGTTAAAACAGTGTATGCAGTTAATTCAGTCATATATAAAAATTATAATACTAAAAATAATACAAATGACTACTAATAATACTAATACTAACAATAAAATGATGATGATGATGATGATGATGATGATGATGATGATGATGATGATGGTGATGATGATGATGATGATGGTGATGATTATAATAATAGTAATTGTAATAGTAATAATAGCACTGCTCTTTCGACAGCATTTATTGCATTAAATTCTGATTAAAATTAAAATGTTTCATTTGTCCATAGTTAAAACAAATCACACTAATTCAATATTACTTTTTAGTACAATAAAATAGTATATAAAATAAATCATGGAATAAAAGATATAATAATAACTAAAAACACTACCAATTGATACAAAAACTTACTTTAATTTTGTGTAAAACAGATCTAGTTACCCCTGGCATTCCTCCTACACTTGTTCCTCTTCCTAATAAAAACAACTATATTTAATTACTAAAAATATATATATTTAATTACTAAAATATATATTTTAACTTGTTAAATTTAATGGTAATATATTGTTTTTTTTTTAATTACAATAATTATTATAAACTTTCTTTAGTGACCTTTTAGAACACTTAAGTTTATAGAGGAAAACCAGGAAAATAAAAAAATGTGTCAAAAGTACGCCTAAATAGTGGTAGTTGTTTAAAAACTCTAAAACCATCTTAGCACAAGGGGATTAGTCCTCTTGACCCCTACCGATGTAGCACCCCTGGACCCAATCATGGAGGCCCTAAGCGGCCCCGGGCCGGTTCTCCAGCTTCTTAATGTGGATTGTGGGATGGTCACATTACATCCAGATATAGATCCACCACTGTAAACACCGCCCTCTATGTAACTTAAAGTGAATATTTTTAATAAGAGGATAATATACCTTTTCTTAGATGTATTCTTCTCATTGCATTTATCAAGGATGATTTCCCAACATTAGGTATTCCTGTACATAAAATGGAATATTCCACTTCATCTGTTCTATTATATCGTTCACTTGATTCAATTATTTCAACAATTTTTGGAATAACCTAGAAAATAACAAACAATTGTGCTATAATCCTAAACAAAAGATGGTTTTATTTATTTATTTATTTCATCAACTTTACATGGCACACAATACAATCAGGTGAATAAACACAGTCTATCCTGGAAGCAGTTGGCGCAGCGGTGGCTTTTCGAACTTCCAATCACAAGGTCAGTGGTTTGAGACTCACTCTGGTAGCTGTTTGTGTTCGTAGGCAAGACACTTTATCCCTGTTGTCTCTCTCCACCCAGGAGTATAAATGGGTACCTGGGATGTACAAATGGCATATGCGCTGATAACAGCTGCAACATTACGGAATGGATTGCTGTTGCTGCTGCTGCTGTTGTTGTTGTTATTATTATTATTAACAAAATATAACCAGTAGGGCCTATGTAATATAATTTGTAAATCTTAAGTTTAACATTAAAAAATATAATTAAGACAATTAAAATATGTAGCAATAAAATTAAATCTGCATTTTACAACTACAATATGATATAATCAGAATTATAAAATGCAACAGATTTTTTAATATTTCCATCCCATATTGTACTAAACTATGATGTTTAAAGAAAGAAAGTTTGAATATATAGTAATAAAAATAAGTTATTTAGGCATTTCTGATATTAGTAGCTCATCCTATATAGAAGTAACCTAATTCTTTGAAAACCAGAAATGTTCCTTTTATGTGCTACTCTGCGAAGTTTGCAACCAATCAGGCTTATAGATTTTTTGTTATTGTGGTAACAAACTTTGTCCAACAAATCCACCACATTCACCAACTTTGTCACTGCCAGAAAAAAAAGAGTAGGGAATTGTCTCCCAGTGTACTGCCCAATCACCACCAGAAGGACCATATTGGAAGTAAGTCCACTTTCAACTATTGTAGGTTATCCTTGGTGTTCAACAACACCCAAATAAATCAAATCAAATCAAATTGGTGCTGATTCCACTACCTTCATCAGGTTGTTCAAAGCTTTTGTGCATGCTAAGAATGTTCTACGTTCGTTCGTATTAAAATTGCATAGCGCCATGCGGACCATGCGTGGGTAAGCAAAGCTCCTCATGTATGCGCTAGGTTTAATGTTAAAAATTCCCAATTAAAATTTTTTTCAAAATATTATCACTAAAAGCATTTATAAAATTCTCACCTTTTTTGCAGATCGACTGTGCTGTGTTAAACATTCACAGAACATAACTTGATCAATTTGTTCCTTCTCTTTTAATTTATCAACAATTGTCTGTGGAAATTAAACAGAATAAATAAATAATAAAATGTTTTAAAAGACAATAAGGGGATTATGAAAGATTGATTTTAGAAATGTATTGTCACTTTAAAATGACCAAAAATTATCAAAATAAATTTTGAAAATTAACTACAGTAATGTAACATAAACGTTTAGAACTTTGTTTACTAAGGTTCTACATTGAATAGTGTTTAAAAACCTTCTGAATATATTGAAATATTAATGTAAATATTTGTCAAAACATATAAATCTTCAATTTTGATATGTTCACGATCAAAACTTAGATCTAAGTTATCTATATATCTGTATTTCTTTAAAAAACACAATTTATTTGAAAATTAATTTTTAAGATGTTTTTTTAAGTGAATACACCCAACAAAAAGTCATAATATCAAATGTTTTATTTAATCAATCAACACTCTGTGTTTTTTCTGTAAAGTGTTAAAAGTACACTTTTTATGAGATGCAGTATGTGTCCTGTGACCAACATGGTTTCTCTGCATGTTAAAGTGCATTCTGTAGAAAAAGAGCAACCACTCACCAGGCCGGCGTTTTCAATGCGTTTTTTGGTGTAAAAGCCATCTTCCATGACATGACACAAACAGAAAAGTTAGATTTTGGATTAGATAAAATATTCCATACACTGATTTATTAGAGGCTATAAGTGTAAAAGGCCCAAAAGGCAAAAAGTACATGTATGTATATTTATGGATGTTCAAAATTTTGGTACACAGCCCCTTTTTTACGTACTGTAACAGTGAAGTTTCCGGAATATGCCTAATTATTTGCTTCTATGAAAAATCAGTAATGTATGAAGCCCCACTATCATACACTTGGACAGCAGTATGTTTTCCGGAGGACTCCATAGGCACATGCGACCATGAATTTTCACCAAAATTTAATCAATTTAAGTTATGCTGTAAACAGACAAACACACATATCACACACAAACACACACCCACCAACATGTATGAAATATTTTATATCTTATGATTTGAGTGGTTTTTTTTTCCTTCTGTATTGTCATTTAGGGTGTTACTGTTTTCTCTGTAATTCCTGGCATAACATCTTTGCTGAATAAATGATAAATTCTAATTGGATTCATCAGTCCCTTAATCCTAATCGAGTGCATAGAGGCTTTTTAGATTATGCGTTATAAAAATGTAACTATTATTTATTTAATGACTTTGTTTACTTACAGTTGTTTTCTTCAAATCTGCAAGATCCATTTTATTAAGAACCAGTAAACGTGGTCTGACCCCCAGCAATTCCTTAAGGACTGGATTCCTTCCTGATACTGGAATGTTCCATAGTAATAGGAAAAGTTTCAAATGCAACTAAAGTAGAACAATTTTATAAACACCAAGTCTCACACACTGGGTTTGGGACCCACACATTCAAGTATTTGCATGCACTCAAAACTACCTCAACTCAAACCTACAATCTTGTATTCCAAAACAAACATATATTAATTTACAATAGAACACATATTGTACTGTAATTCTTAAAAACACACAACTGAGCCCCAACAAAATACAGACTAGAATGTAATGTTCATGGCTAGTGGCCTTATACTAGGGTATACGTTCACATCATACACTGACTGTGATTCCATGCTCAAGTTTAGTGGGTTTATACCAGGATATATGTCCACATCACAAACTGTGATTCCATTTTCAAGTTTAGTGGGCTCATACTAAGCTATATTTCCACATCACACATTCACTGGGACGTTCACTTTAGTGGGCTTATAGCGTATATTACATCACACACTGTGATTGCATGTTCAAGTTTAGTGGACTTATACTAGGGTATGTCTACATCACATACTGAGTAGGATTTCATGTTCAATTTAGTGGGCTTATACCAGGGTATATGTTCAAATCACACACAGACTATGATTCCATGTTCAAGTTTAGTGGGCTTACACAAAGGTATATGTGAGGTCTCACCACAAAATAAGTTGCATCGTAGGTGAGATCAAATTGAGATAATCACAAAATTAGGTATCATTTCAAATTTTTGAGAAATTTAGTTTTAATCAATTATTAGTAGTATGGTACTTTATTTCATTATATAATACACTTTTTAAGTCAGTTTTCATGCAGGAAAATGTCCTACAGGCAGAATTTCTGAGATTTATAGTCTTTTGTTTCTTTATTTTTCAATTGATTTATGGGTGATTTTCTCAAAACCGAGTTTCCATGCATGAGAAATTCAAACGCTCATATCTTTAGATCCCCTTGTCCAATGAATGTCATTTAAAGTTTTGATTACAGCTTATAGTACATTATGCTCTACTAGAGGGTACTAATAACTCATTTTTTGATTTTCCTACCATGAGACTCATTTTGTGGTGAAACCTCACATATATCCACATCACATACTGACTAGGATTTCATGTTCACTACTTTATTGGGCTTATACCAGGTCATTAACAAAAAGGATATTCTTGCATCATGTACTTCAATCACCAAATCAACTTTTGTTAACATTGCCATCATTTTCTTTACTCCTATTAAAAATGGAAAAAAAACAGTAATAGTGTTAATTACAAGAAAAATTAAAAGGCCAACTAGACTTGTTAAATCATCAAACACTGAGTAGAAGATGACGATTCTGTTATTTTTACAGTAATACAGTAATAACGTTTTGACTTCACTGACTCTTGCACACCCATATTATTCTGACCAAACACTTTTATATATACAGTAATTTTTAATTTTTTTTATTATATTGTTTTTTATTTTTTTTATAGTAATTTCCATTCTTTTTTCTTGTGTAGGCCTACACTTCAAGTATTAAATGTCAGTTTTAAATATATTTTTATGTTTTTTATGGGCCATAAAGTTTCCCAGGTATCAGTACACAAAAAACAACAAATACCTAATGATGCCAATTTAAATATATAGACTTTACTGACAAATAAAATCATTTGAAATATGACATTAACAAAAATCCGACCCTAGGCCCAGGCTAGTTAGATTATATTTTAGATTAGGTTTTAGTAATTTGGACCCTATTTTAGTAAGCTTATAGTATGATTCTATACCTTTGGCCATGTGAAGCGGAAACCAATGCGTGAGATCTCTACTTCCATACTCAAACATCTGACGGAATAGTCTGCCCTCTTTACTCATTTTGAATCTAATTCATCTGCAGCACATTCTGGGTAAAAAAAAAATTGTAAAAACAATAATCAAATAGAAAATAAGTAATCACAGACAGTACACGGGGTTAATAAGGTTATCTGATACCTAAAACATGTTTGATTAATTATTAACCATTAACAATAATACGGTACCAACTGTCCTGTCAATAGCGGCAGGGTGCCTTTTGCTTATTTCAACCCATAAATGGCGTGGAAACATGACCCAGATTAGGGCCTAGAAAGTTAGCCTAACTGGGTTAGCCGCTAGAGTCAAATCAATGTTACAAAGGGCACCATACTTTATATTGAATAAAAGAGATGGATCAGATGTTTTAAGCAGTGAATTCAAACTTTTAATTTCAATTGTCATTAAGCAATTATTGGTAAATAAATTCAAACTGCTTTCTGAAAATCTTCTCGCATGTTTTTAAGACTTTTGACCTTAAAAACCAATGATCCGCGAAGAAATAATGACCTCTCTCTCTATCTGAGATTGACCCGGAAGATGTTGAAACACAAAATTAATGGTAGTGTCGTTTGCCACGTTGATTTCTATTTCCATAATAAAAGCCGGTAGGAAATCTGCTCGTAGAGTCGAAGCAGGGCGTTTATCATAAAATATTTTAAAACTTTATATAAATCTGATTCCTGCTTATTCATCAAAATACCAATAAATTGCTGTCGGGTGAGTCAATAAACTTTACTAGAAACCTTACTTTTTTATCAACAAAAATTCCCTACCCAGCCCACCACCCAGCAGCTGGATAGGATGCTAATGATTTTTCACCCCGCATTTATGGATTTTGTTGGGCGAATACTAATCGTCAAAACGGGCATTATGTTAAAACCGTAGGCCTAGAGTTTTATGGGTAATTTTACTAACAATGCGTTTAGTTCTTTTTTAATTGGTGTTTATTTTTTAAACATTTATAAATGACAAATTGTTTGAGAATTGCTGACGTTTAACAACAGAAATTTTATCGGGTTTAAAACACCTGTCTGTTGTCTGTGTGACAGTCGGTGAAGTGTTTGGTTATGTAGATAGCGACGTGTCGTAAACCATGGATTCTTATCACACGTCATGGTGATGCTTAACTTGAAGCACTTAGGCTAGGCCTAGTATTGATTAAGGTAAAACCTATGCTATTGCTAGGGCTGGGGCTAGGCCTATTCGAAAAACACTTCCATGGATAACTTTTAAAAAAGTAAATACCGTATTGTTCCTAATAAACGCCCCCGGGGCGTTGCATTTTTCTGAAAGGGGGCGTTTATTAGAGACGAATTTTATAACAAAAAAATACTTCATCAAAAACTCCATCAAAATAATATCTCATCAAAACTCCCATCAAACGATCAATCAGCCTTTTTTTGGTTGAAATTTTGCAGTGTCATCTTCGGTCTTTCGTTATTTCAACAGAAATAGTACCCTTTACTTTATAGAATTTGAAATATCTTCGAAAACTCTCGATAGGCCTAGGCCATCTAGAGCGTGCTCGCGGTAAACCGGGGATTTCCAAGTTTGGTTTTTTTTAGAAATAAAAATGTAGTACGCATGTGCATAACTACTTGCAAAGATCATAAGCATTTTATCAACAAAAAACAAATTTAAAATAGCATAAAAATAATCGTAAAGGTACCATATAATAATAATAATATTAAATTTGTATAGTTATTCAAGTAAAAAACATTGTTTATTAAAACAGATTGATGCAGAATGTTGAACGTGTGTTTTTGTCAACGCGACTACACTGCCTTTGGGAAAGCCATGTGCTCGCTTGCATGAGTCGGATATTTCCTCCATTCCGCGAGTTTCATAATAGAACAAACAGTCACACACCATCGCGATCTTGTAAACAACAAAAATGCAAGCAGCCTCATCGAGCGGGCCGTGTAGTAAAATTAAATTTTATGCTGCCTTTCCGCTGCCTAGGTTTAGCATCGACTAATACTGTAGTATTTTTTAATCATGCAACCTTGTGAACGCTACAGGCTTTCTTAAGCCTAGGCTACGCGGTCTTTATGACTTAGGAAGGCCAGCCCAGGCTGGTTTAAGCGGCCTACTACAGTTTACGGTAGGTAGGCCTGAGCACTTTTGAAAAAAATCTAGGGGGGCGTTTATTAGGGCCGGGGCATTTATTAGGAACAATTCGGTATTATATTTAACAAATATTGTAAATATGCTGTTAATACTGTACTTTCTTTTATAATAATTCTGTAATCATCTTTATGTTGTGCAATGTAATTTTAATCTATGTATTGTATGTTTGTATTTAAGTAAATTACTGAACAGCAGGGGCGCAACCAGGTTTTTTGAAGGAGGGGGTTATAGGGATCGGAGTCGACCGAATCCTGAGCAAAAAAAAGACATTAATGTTTCAATTTTTACATCTAAATTTTTATGAAAAGAGTAAATAGACATTTGGAGGGGGGGTGCAACCCCCTTAACCCCCCCCCCCCATAGTTGCGCCCCTCAACAGGACCAAATGGAAAACAGCTTTAAGATCCACACCTGACTATGTTTTTATCTTGTATAAACATGTTTGAATATTATTTACGTTAGGTTAAACAATTTTTGCAGACTCATCGTTATACCTATGTTTAAGTTAAAAAAAATCGTTTTCGGTTGCCAACATAATTGGCCACAGCCAATTAAACCCCTAAAACTATGGAACCAGTAGTGCTGTTCGATTTTAACTAAATTTTGCTTTTATTAATAATAATCAATTTTCTAAGTTATTTTTTAATGATACATGTAATAATAGTGCAGTCATGTTGTTAATGAATGAATGAAAATAGGCCTAGGCCACTATAACCAATCATAAGTTTTCTAGGCTAGGCTAGCCTGACCTTTTAAGACTAGTTTCTTTGCTTAGAATTGTTTAAATCATAAATAAACCACAATTCAACCGTCATTTGGTCTTCAAATCTAATGAATTTAAATTTATATTATAAATATCCATACATTTTACCAACTGTCCACATGATATTTGCTTGAAATTGAACAAGTTGAATATGGCGTTCCATAGAAATTGTCAGCGGCCGATTACATTGGCAGCCGAAAACGATCTACCCCAAATAAAATTGACTTCCTTACAGTAGATTTATAATCACACTTTCTTTAACAGAAAGAAATTTACAGTGAGTTACCTTTACTTGAAGTTTCAAAAACCCTTTTAAAACATTTTTATTTATTTGTAAAGCAATTTGTTATTTAATAAATTCCATTTATTTTTTAAAATACTTTGAGACAAATTGCTGATGGTTGAAAATTCTATATAAGAACATTAACATCAATTTTAACCCAAAAGATTGCGTTTTTTATATTTTATTTATATTAATTTGTATGTAACCTCTTGTCTGTGAAAAAAAACCTATCTGTCAACATGGTATGTACATTAATCAATTATATGAATTAAAGAAGATAGAAATATTACTTAAACAACATTAAACCATCAGGACACTATTGGACACAACCATAACAGTAGACAGAGGTCCTATTATTTTATTTTATAATTAAACCATATTTTTACTTATTTATTTTAATATTCTTAATGTTTGTTTAAATAATGTTAATGAAATGGTTAATAATTATAGCACAATTTTTTTTTACAAAAAAAAATAATCTACCATTCCATAAAAGAAGTACTGTATGGCAAACTGTTCTACAGATACAGGTTAAATCATAAAAAGAAATCGGAATGTGTCACTTCCTCTAAAATCGATCAACCATGACAAGTACTGTGTAAGTACTGACTGCAAATATTACTTGAGTTTTATAGTTACCCTAGAAGAAATATAAATAGGATTTTTTTTTTTATCGTTCTGTAATTTGTAATTAGGTTGAAGCATTAATCTGATAATTTAAAGAATTTATAATAATTATTATTTTAATGTTCAATGTTTAAAATTGATGTTAATTTTTGTTGTACTGCCCAGGTTACTATCAAACAAAATTTGATCATTATTTCTTTCACATAAAATATTGTTTTCCTTGGAGCAAAGTTTAAACAAGTTTACATAAGCTAGCTTCATTGATGAATCATAGAATTTAGACTCTTTGGCTAAAAAAAATAATTACAACTTTAATTTGCTAGAAAATTTGTACACAAGGTATGTTCCAGAATGATCCTGTACTTCTGTGAATAAATACGTTTTGTCAAGATAATTGTAATTTTCCAGAACCAGTACTGCTCATTTCTTTATAGGTTCATTAGGCAATGTACCTTGTGTATCAACTTGCTAACCCCCTTGTTGTTTACCCTTAGGGACTGGACTAGCTTGATTAATAAATGTGAGGTCTTACCACAATATGATTCGAATTCGCATTGTAGGAAAATGAAAAATTGAGTTAAAATTAATGCCTCGAATAGAGCAAAATATAAGTTGTAATCTACACAATATATCCTTAGATATCACCATTTAAAGCTTTCATGTATTGAAACATAATTTTGAGAAAATCACCCACAGAATAATCTAAAAATAAACAATTTAAAGACCGCCATTCTCAGACAATTGACGTAATCCAAATCGTCAAAGTTGAACTCGGTTTAACTTTGACGATCCAAATTGTCAAACTTTTTGTAACGTCGAAAATGACCCCTTTTCCTGAATAACCTGTCGATCGTTGTAAAATCGTCGTTTTTCAAAATTAACGATCGAAAATGCTGTTTCAAATTGCCGTTTTTGGTATTAACGATCGACAGGAAAACGGGCTTTAAAGATTATAAATTAATTGCACATCAATCGGGCATAAAAAATAAACTCAACTGCTATGACTTCAGAAAGTTGACTTAGGCAATTTTGACTGCATAAACATTAACTGGATACCAAAATAAAGTGAAATTTGATGTTTAGAAAATAGGGTACAGTAGTTGATTTAATTTTTCATTTTATATTAAAGGCGCTATGAAGGTCAAAGAGTTAGATGTAACGGCCAACGTGGCCTGGAGCCCTTCATCCCAGTACCCCATTTACATAGCCACTGGTACAGCAGCACAGCAGCTTGATGCTACGTTTAGCACCAATGCTGCCCTGGAGATCTACTCGCTGAGCCTTAACAAGCCTGGCCTAGCTATGGAAAAGAAGGCTAGCCTAAATACATCAATGAGGTAAATATATAACAGAATACTGTGTTGGAAGAACATGTTTTTTTTTTCACATCAATAATTAAATTTTTCATTTATTTAACCAAATTACATAATCCAATGGAACATACAGAGAAAAGTACTAAAGAAAAGATAAAGGATATTACAAAATTACTTAACAACATATGCTAAGTAAGAAAGTATAATGCATACTCCAAGCAATGAGATACACGCCATCATGACAGGATTCAATATTTCGACATAAAT